>JAJPUD010000572.1:393912-444173 GCA_023553655.1 Myrmecobius fasciatus | reverse complement strand
GGGAAAATATTTTTACATCCAAAGGTTCTGATAAAGGCCTCATTTCTAAAATATATAGAGAATTGACTCAAATATATAAGAATTCAAGCCATTCTCCAATTGACAAATGGTCAAAAGATATGAACAGACAATTTTCAGACGAAGAAATTGAAACTATTTCCGGTCACATGAAAAGGTGCTCCAAGTCACTATTGATCAGAGAAATGCAAATTAAGACAACTCTGAGATACCACTACACACCTGTCAGATTGGCTAAAATGACAGGAAATGATAATGATAACTGTTGGAGGGGATGTGGGAAAACTGGGACACTGATACATTGTTGGTGGCACTGTGAACGGATCCAACCATTCTGGAGAGCAATTTGGAGCTATGCTCAAAAAGTTATCAAACAGTGCATACCATTTGACCCAGCGGTGTTTCTACTGGGCCTATATCCCAAAGAGATTTTAAAGGAGGGAAAGGGACCCACATGTGCAAAAATGTTTGTGGCAGCCCTTTTTGTAGTGGCAAGAAACTGGAAATTGAAAAGATGCCCATCAATTGGAGAATGGCTGAATAAATTATGGTATATGAATGTTATGGAATATTATTGTTCTGTAAGAAATGACCAACAGGAGGATTTCAGAGAAGATTGGAGAGAATTGCATGAACTGGTGCTGAGTGAAATCAGCAGAACCAGGAGAACATTATACACAGCAACAAGACTATATGATGATCAATTTTGATGGACATGGTTCTCTTCAACAATGATGTGATTCAAACCAGTTGTGCTGCGATGAAGATAGTCATATACATCCAGAGAGAGGCCTGTGGGAACTGAGAATGAACCACAACACAGCATTTTAACACTTTCTGTGAATATTTCTATGCATTTTGTTTTCCTTCTTAGGTTGTTTTTTTTTTCTTCTTCTCTTTCTAGATCTGATGTTTCTTGTGCAGTAAGATAACTGTATAGATATGTATACATGTACTGTATTTGTAATATAATTTATCCTATCTAGCATGTATTGGATTACCTGTCATCTAGGGGTGGGGGGTGGGGAGAAAGAAGGGAAAATTTGGGGGAAAAAAGGTTTTTTTTTTTGCAAGGGTCAATGTTGAAAGGTCACTCATGTTTTGTAAATAAAAAGCTTTATAAAAAAAAAAAACACTAGATTTCTAGTGATGACATCTCTCTTCTGAACATCAGACTCACATCTGGAGGAAACCTACAAATTATTGTCCAACAAAGTACAAACCCCAAAGTCAAAATCTATCGAAAACACTCCCTCTTGGTTTCTCCCCTCAACGTGTATCAACACTTACAGATTTAGTGCTCAGAAGTCAACTGCTACATTGAGTTCTAGGGATAACCTTGTGGGTTATGATTACTTCTGTAGCTCACAATCCCCCACCTGTGTGCTGTCAATTGATTAGCAGCCAACAGACTCAATAAAGCATTAGTAAAAAATTGTTTCCTCAAATAGCATAGTACTATCCCTTCAGACTCAAAATCCACAAACCTATGAGTCAATCAATGAGTATATATTAGGTAACTTTGCACCAGGCTTAAGCTTAAGTTTAAGCACTGAGGATACAAAGAGTAGCTAATGAAGGAGCTTGCCCTTTTGAGATTACAAGAAATTGTGTACAAACAAGATAAATTAGAGATAAACCACAGAGGGCAGGCAATAGCATTAAGGGGATGAAGAAAGACTTCTTGTAGAAGGTGGGATTTTAACTAAAACTTGAAGGAAGCCAAAGAAATCAGGAGGCACAGATGAGGAAGGAAAGAATTCCAGATATGGGAGACAGCTAATAAACATGACTGGAGTCAAGAGCTGGATTATCCTGCAAGAGAAATCACAAGAGGGTGAGTAAGGTGTAAGAAGGGAGCAAGTTTATAAAGGACTTTAATGCAAAACAAAGGATTTTATATTAATCTTTGGAGGTGATAAAAACCCACTGGAGTTTATTGTATCGGTAGTATAATGATAAGGTCTTCACATTAGGAGATTAATTTGATAGCTGATTGGAGCATAGACTAGAGTGAAGACAAACTTCAAGTAGAAATACTATTGAAAGGGCCATTGTAATAGTCTAGGAATGGCAAGTAGAGGGGCTTGATCAAAGGTAGTAGAGGAGAAAGAGAAACATATACAAGAGATGTAGTGAGCATAAAATCAACAAAATCTGGGAAGAGATTGGCTTTGAAAGTGTTAAAGGAATTGAGGACTCAAGAATGACACCTAGGTTTTTTCCTGAACTTGGATAACCAGAAGGATAGTAATATCAATAGAGAGTAGCAATAGGGAAATTCAGAAGAGAAAAATGTGTGAGATAAGTATAATAAGTTCAGTTTGGGATACATTGAATTCAGGACCTTTGTGGGATATCCAACTGGACATTTCCAATAGGCAGTTGGAGATGTGAGTCTGGAGGTTAGAAGAGAAGTGAAGGCTAGATAAGTAGTTTTGAGAATCATTGATATAGAAAGATTAAATGAATCCATGGGGACTAATGACATCAAAACATAAAACAGTATGGAAGGAGAGAACCCAGAATGGAGCCCTAGGAGACAGCCATCATTCATGAGTATAACATGGACGAAAATTCAAAATAGAGAGAGAGAATGTGAAGAAGTGGACCAATTGGTAGGAAGATAATTAGGAGAGAGCAGTATCACAGAAATCTAAAGAGAAGAGAGTATCAAGAAGAGAGTAATTGGCAATGTCCATAGCCATAGAGAAGTAAAGAAGGATGAGGATAGAGGAAGGGGAGTCCATTAAGTTTGCAATTAAAAAATTGTTAGCAAGTTTGAAGAAAGGAGAAGATTAAACTGAGTAGAGTCTGGGCAGTAGGAATTTTATAGCCAGGACTTCAGAATCACTAAGATGGGGAGAATATGACAGGATAAGAGTTTGCTAATAATTGAGAAATGAGCTTGAATAGATTATTCACATCCTTTGGAGTTTGACCTCAGGATAGAGTTCTCTTAGGGCATTAAGCAACCCTAGATATGCTATCTTAAAATGACACCAATGAAAAATAAAGTAAAAATGGAATCTAACCTAGATAAAGCTAAAGAGGAGATATATGTAGGAGAAAGCTAAGATCTTAGAGTGTTGATGGATTGATTCTGAAAAAGAAGTAACCAAAGACTGGGGAAGGGAATAAAGATTATCATTATGAAAAATAACAAAATCAATGAATATTAAATCATGCCTCTATTTCCCAAACCCTGTGAAATTTTCATAAAAATAATCTACAGAAGCATAAGAGGCATTCTTGATAAAGCTAAGAAAAGACAATAGGCCAGTTTGGGTAAACAAAATTCTACCACTGATCATTTACACAGTTTACTGAAAGGTGCAGAAAATAAAAGAATTGTTTCCTGGCTATAAAAATGATTTAGTAGAGTAAATGCCACATTAAGGCTCATCTCCAAAAAGATATCCTCTATGCATATTTCAGAAAACTATACAAGATTCCTTGAAAGATTTAAACAAGATAACTTCATTCAATGACCCTCTGATTATTTTTAGCAATTGGGACATAAAACAGGGAGAAATTCATGCTAAGAGTGTTTATCACTATCATGGAGGATGGTCATCAAAGAGTTGAAATGAAAGAGGGATTCTCTATGGATGCTCCAGATGTTCCTCTTAATAGATGACATTGTGCTGATTGCATTAAGTTTTGGAATATTGCAGAGAGTCCTAAAAGGGATTCATAATCATTGTAAAGAGTATATGTTAACCACACAGGAAAAATCAAGTGGATGAAGAATGTCTATTGTTCACACCATGCTATGCAGCTGGATGGACACCCATAGAGTTGCTCCATCTGTACAAATATCTTGGACAGTGAGCTTGGCTCAGATCTGAAGACAAGGAGAGTTGATTGAATTGCTTTGGGGAAATCTTATGATTTTTTTATATCCCAAAGTTTATCCCTAAAACAAGCATCCACTTTTTCAGCAATAATATTCATCTGGTGATGTTATATAATAGTGAGTCATGAAACATTGTATCTCAAAGAATTAAAGCTGAAGGTGACAAAAAAGACAATGAAGAGGCACTATAGTAAGTATGTTGCCACCCAAGGAGAAGTGGTATAAACAATATAATCACAGAAATGTATCATTAGAAAATTAGGTTTGTTAATTATTGTATCAAGAGCAAAAATATCTGCTTACAGGCAGCTCACATGCTATGCTATCAAGTGAACTAGATGAACTTTCCCCACTCCCAATCCAAGTACCTTGGATGGACAAGGATTTAGACAAGAGCCACATAATAGATTAAAAAAACAGAAGGAGAATGGGGGAAAATAAACCTTGTATAAGGAAGTCAGATGTCTCATATGATGAGTGTCCTGCCTCCAGTAACAAGCATACCGATCTGTTTTACCAGAGCAGCTATTGACAGTTCTGAAATAATAATGCATTGATCTATTAAAGAAATGTCTCATATTATTATGTAGTAGATTTTAAGCTCCATGAGAACAGGGACTATGCTTATCCTAAATCTTCTCTTTCTTCAAGTACCTAGCAATGCCCTCAACACACTAGGTGCTTAATAAATATTTGTTAATTATTGAATGAATAGCTGAGAATCAGAAAATTCAAATATTTCTTTGTTACTTAATGGCTATATGATTTTAGTTTAATATCATGTAACTTACTGTCTAGGATCACTGGATAGATTAAATGGAGTGATCCATAGGAAAGTTCTATAATGTGAACATAGATGAAAGCTATTATATGGATCATCACTGGCTAATAGAAAATAAAGGATTAATAACAGTGATCTGGGACTATATTTGGGCAGAATGGGATCTATATCCTTTGGGAATAAAGACATAAGAGGAATAGAAAGAGAAAGCTGAAATAAAAATATCTTGAAAATAATAGTTATTGTCATTAATAGATTCAAAATAGGTTAAGTTCAGTAGCCACTAACATAGGCAAAGATATAAGACAAACCAACAATCAGACACATTTCACATAATAGCCCTTGTTTAACATTCTAAGGTTTGAATAATGCTTTGCTTTGGTATCTCATTCAATCCTTTTTTTTATTAAAGTTTTTTATTTCCAAAACATATGTATGGGTAATTCTTCAACATTGACCCTTACAAAGCTTTCTGTTACAAATTCCGCCCCCCCACCCCTAGTCTCCACCCCTTCCCTAGATGGCAGGAAATCCACTACATGTTAATTATGTTAAAATACCTGACAAATCGAATATATGTATACATATTTCCACCCTTATCATTGTTGTGCAAGAAAAATCTTATCTACAAGAAAAAAAATCAAAGAAGGGAAACACAATGTAAGCAAGCATCAATAGAGAGCATAAAAATGTTATGTTGTAGTCCACATTTCATATCCCCCTCTCTGTATATGGCTTTCTTCACTGAACAATTAGAACT
Organism: Myrmecobius fasciatus; assembly: GCA_023553655.1. Taxonomy (NCBI): domain Eukaryota; kingdom Metazoa; phylum Chordata; class Mammalia; order Dasyuromorphia; family Myrmecobiidae; genus Myrmecobius; species Myrmecobius fasciatus. The sequence continues at coordinate 438,755 of JAJPUD010000572.1, read as the reverse complement.
GGTTTGAAACATTTTGTTGTTGAAGAGAGCCATGTCCATCAGAATTGATCATCATATAGTATTGTTGTTGCCATGTACAACAATCTCCTGGTTCTGCTCACTTCACTCAGCATCAGTTCATGCAAGTCTCTCCAGGTCTCTCTGAAATCATCCTGCTAGTCATTTCTTATAGAACAATAATATTCCATAACATTAATATACCATAATTTTTTCAGCCATTCTCCAATTAAGCCATTCAGTTTCCAGTTTCTAGCCACTACAAAAAAGGGCTGCCACAAACATTCTTGCACATGCGGGTCCCTTTCTGTCCTTTAAGATTTCTTTGGGATATAGGTCCAATAGAAACACTGCTGGGTCAAAGGGTATGCACAGTTTGATCACTTTTTGAGCATAGTTCCAAATTGCTCTCCAGAATGGTTGGATTCGTTCACACTTCCACCAACAATGTATTAGTGTCCCAGTTTTCCCACATCTCCGCCAACATTTGTCATTATCTTTTCCTGTCATTTTAGCCAATCTGACAGGTGTGTAGTGGTATCTCAGAGTTGTCTTAATTTGCATTTCTTTGATCAATAGTGATTTGGAGCACCTTTTCATATGACTAGAAATAATTTTAATTTCATCATCTGAAAATTTTCTGTTCATATCTTTTGACCATTTATCGATTGGAGAATGGCTTGAATTCTTATAAATATCTCATTCAATCCTTACAACAACCAAGTAGATGATATTATTTTCCCATTTTACAGATGAACAAAGTGAAGTTGAGAGATTAGATAATCCCAGTATCAGAGAGCTGGCAAGTATCTGAGGCAAGATTTAAATTCAGATTCAAATTCCAAATCCAACATTCTCTACACTGTGTCACCTAGATGACATGAAATTCAGGCCTGCACAAGCACTTAGGTGGCACAGTGGATGAAGTGCAGGGACTGGAATCAGGAAGACATGAATTTAATCCTAGCCTCAGATACTTCCTAGATGTATGAATCTGGGCAAATTACTCAATCGTGTTTGCCTCAGTTTCCTCATCTGTAAAATGAGCTGGAAAATAAAATAGCAAACTACTTTATCTTTGCCAAGAAAACCCCAAATGAGGCCATGAAGACATGGCTGAAACCATTGAACAACAACAAACTGCTTTAAAAATGTTAACGTGTTGTAGGATTATTTCATTCACTACTTGACTAACCCACCAATTTTAAATTAGAGAAAACACTGCCCCACGGTCTGCTCTCCTCTTAATTTTTTTAACACTGATTTTGATGAAAACATAGCAGTCATGTTTATGAAACTGGTGATTTAACAGCCAAAATCAATAATAGGCACATATTAGGCACTTAATAAATGCTTACTGATGGATTAGCTAATAAAGAGCTACAGATATTTTAATTTAACTCAATATATTTTCCTCACTTGCCCTAATACTTTTTTCAGTTCTCCTTTATATATTCTCCCATTAGAATGTAAGCAGAGAAGCTTCTGTCTTGTCTGCTTATATTTATATCCCTAGAACTTAGTACAGTGCTTAACACACAAGCAACACTTAACCTTTACTATATCTATCTATAGATATCTTTCTGTTTCTATATCTTTCTTTCTTTTTGTTAGTTATTCTCTTCAAATAAAATTTGAAATTTAGGGAGGGATTTGGAGCTTTTGTATAGACTCAAAGACAGAATGATATGGACCTGGTTCCCTAGTGCTGCATAGATTCTTGGCACATGACTCTGTAAAAAGTTTTATATGTATTTTGATTCAATCATATCCATCATACTTGTTAAATTCTCACAAGGTCAAAAATGAGGGATAAATGAGAAAAATCAGAATCTAAAGTAATCTCAACTGCTTAAAATTTTGGATGAATCAAATGAGATAACATTTAATATTTTTATTTTTCACAGTTATATGTAAAACAATTTTTACATTTGTTTTTAAACCTTTGAGTTCCAGATTCTCTCCCTTCTTCCTCACGCCAACCCCTCATAAAGAAGGCATATGTAAAGTTATGCTAAAAATTTCCATAAAAGTCATGTTGTGAAAGAAAACATAGATGCTTCCCCCCCCAAAAAAAAACCTTCAAGAAAAATAAAGCTTTAAAAAAGAGTATGTTTCAATCTGTATTCAGACACAATCACTTCTTTCTCTGGCTATGGGTAGCATTTTTCATCATACATCCTTCAGACTAGTCATGGTACTTTTTATTGCTGAGAATAGCAAAGTGATTCACGACGGATCATCCCAAAACATTGCTATTACTTTGTACATAATTCATTTCACTTTGCTTGAATTTATAGAGTACTTTACATTTTTTCTGAGAGCATTTTGTTCATCATTTCTCAAAGAACTATAATATTTAATCATAATCACATATCACAATTTATTCAGCCATTCCCTAATTGAAGGGTATCACCTTAATTTCCAATTCTTTGCCCTGAGATGCTATAAATATTGTCATAAATATAGGTCCTTTTCCTTTTAAAAAAAATCTCTTTTGGGATTCATGCCCAATAGTTCTATTGTTAGGATATGCGTGATTTTATAAGCCTTTGGGCAAAATTCATACAGCCTAACATTCAATTGAAATATATATGAAATCCATCACTTAAGGTTTTTTTTTCTCCCAAAGACTCAAGTATTAAAAAAAAGAGTTATAAGGCTAGAAAATAATAGTTCATGTGAAAAAAAATGAAGATTATAGCAACCTATAAGTGCCATATTAAACTATGGCACAACATGGCAGTCAAAAAAGCTAAGGATTTCTTAACAATTAAGAGAGGCATAATCTCCTGAGTAAGGAAAATGACAGCCCCACTCCTGAAGTGGTCAGGTCTGGCCAGAACGCATTTGGAATGTTGTGATTTGTAAATGACACCTTCTTTAATAAGGACATTAACAATGTAGAGCCTGGTTAAAGGAGGATAGACAATTCTGGAAATAACTGGTGGAAGGAGTTAGAGGTGATTACTTAAGAAAAAGAGAAGGGACAAAATGCATATGATAACTGACTTCAAGTCTTTGACAGGATATTTGTGGATGAGGGATTAGATGTATTCTGTTTGGTCTCAGAGGCCAGAATGAGAAACAATGAAGAAAGTTATAGAAAGAGAGATTTAGATTCTAGGATGAGAGACATGTTTTCAAAACTAATGTATTAGAGATGTCAAAAAGTATAATTCATTGGGAAGGTATAAACTAGGGGACAATAATGACTTAAACCCAACAATTATTTATTCAGAATCTGTCATGGGCAAGAGGGCAATGTGCTGCTAACTGTTTAATCACTGAGGCAGCTAGATGATACAGTATATAGAGATCTGAGCCAGGAGTTAAGGAAGAACCGAATTCAAATTCAGCCTCAGATACTTAACTAGCTATTTTTTGCTCAGTAAGTCATTTAATCTCTGTCTGCCTCAGTTTCTTCAACTGCAACGTGATGATAATAATAGTATATAAATTATAGGATTGTTAAGAGAAAGTATAAAGCAGTTAGCACAGTGCACGGAACATAATAAGTGCTTTGCAAAATGCTTATTCTTTCCCTAGTTTTCTGAAAACATATGAACACTTTTAAGTTTAATTGGTATTACTAATACAATCTCCATCACTTTTTTAGTCTAGACAATAAATGAAACAATAAATCAGGTCCTAGTTTGAAGTATTTACTGATTTTTGAGTTGTAAATGTTCACGCTGAAATTTAGCAATTAACTGGCTCTTGAGGGCTGGTTAGAGCTGGCACTAGCACATTACTGGGTCAAGCATAATGCTCAGCATTAGGGTTACAAACACATATAATAATACTCTCTGATTTGAAAAAGTTTATGGCCCATTAAGAGAATACAACATTTTCATAAAAAATTAGATAAAGTTTTTTTTTTTTTAATTTCCATTTTTACAATGGAGGAATCAGGAGAGGCCTCAGTGCCAAAGTGTCACCTCAGAACAGTCTTAGAGGACTACAGGAGGATTCTGAGAGCCAGAGATGAATAGAAAATTCATTCCAAACATAAAGAATAATTTTTTTCAACTGCACAGGTACAGAAAATATAATTAATAGTTTTAGAGGCACACGTACACATATGCATATATACACGTTTGTTTGTTTTTTGAGTTGTTTCCTTCATTAGATTATAAGCTCCTTGAGGGCAGGAACTGTCTTTTGTCTCTTTTTGTATTCCTGTTACTTGGCATAGTATCTGGCACATAGTAAATGCTTAATAAATAAGTATTGAATTTAAAAAATGAATTGAATCACATTTTTATGCTAATTTATTTGTATGCAAGCTGCTCTTCCTCCTCCATGCCTTTCTCTCAGCAAAATACAAGATCTTTGAGAGCAAATATTTTTGTTTTTTTTTTGTCTTTGTGTCTCCAAGACTTAGTATGATACCTAGTACATAGTAGGTGCTTAATTAATGCATATCTACTTCAATAAAATTGAAATATGTGAAGTGAAATAACCTGGATATAATGTAGAACATGGAAAGGAGTGCAGTGCAAAACAAGTCTAGAAAGGTAGACTGGAGCCAGATTGTGGGGGACCAAAAATGAAGAGGTTGGGGAGTTAGCATTTTATCCTACAGATGATGAGTCCTACTGAAGGTTTTATAGAGTGAGGTTAACCAGAAAGAACTCGAACTTAGAAGAATAATTATTTGCCATCATTGCAAATCTCCAAACAAAGCCTTGATGACAATCACTCATCATGAATGTTGTAGAGGAGAAACCTTTTCAGGTATATGACAAGCCCATTTGGTTTCTGTTTTAGCCCTGATTGCCTCAGAGTGGATGTCAATAGCAATTGTCACTGTTTTGGACAAAAACCCTGAGGATCTTCCCCTCCTAGATTGAATATTTTTTTTCTTTATTTTTTTTTTGTGACAAGGTGAGGCCATTCTTTGACTCATTTTTTACCTACCCATAATCACTGGATGAGTGCAGCCTCACTCAGACTGAGACCTTTTGAAAATCTTAGCTTAAAAAAGTCAAGGTCTCCCATTGCAACAAGGGCCATTTCCAGTCCTCCTGATCTTTATCTGTCCACAGGACCCAGATAGTTCCAGAGGACAAAGTGAAGCACGTGACCTTGCACAGCCCTCCCTCCCTCAAATCCAATTCACTTGCATGTCATGGCATCATCTCCCTGATGTCATGGTCCTCTTCCAGAACAAAGGACAAATAAGATTAAATTAGTTCTTTTAATTTGAGGCTCTATGATTTTATGACATGAGAAGAAGTAAGCATTTCTCTACTTAGTTGTGTATTTTAGACTTTCCTGTTCAATGATGAGTGAGTGGGAACATCTCTTACTGGACTCTCTGGCCATCCCCCCCCTTAATCCCCACTTTTTTTCCTTTTTGATCCCTCTTCCAAAGAGCTAATGAGTCGTGAGTTTTTTTCCACATTTGCCCATGCAATCAATATCAACGGATAATGTTCTAATTTCTATCATTTTCTCCCATCTTAGGCCCTTAAAAAGTCCTTTCTGAAAAATGGTTTTGTGAATGAATAGAAACCTGTCATAGAGCATTTACAACATCTGTAAGGAGTCCCCTTTCTTAAGGCCAGCTGTTGAGAGTGTATATATATGTACATGCCACTAATGAGCCACTGCTCCTCTTCTCTGGGTTGCTCTTATGCAGAAAGGCCTATTCCCATATGCTCTGAATTAAAGGAAGTCTGTTTTATATTGTTTTGTGGATGGTACTCTGTCACTATAGGAACTGAAGCCAAGTGAAGCATGAAGATGAGACTTAGCCTATGACTGCTCTACACTATGGTACAATTATCTAACTTGTTTTAGCAGCCTGATTGTTGACTAAAGAAATGGGAGCCACAGCTGCTGAGTTTAGACCTCAGCTCTGCCTTTGACCTGATAGATGGTTGTGATACAAGCGGATTGATTCCACTTACCAACACCCTTATCTGAAGGGAACGGCTAATGTTCCATTAGTAATGGTGTTTAGTCTTTCACTTTTATATAAAATGAAAGTTTATATAATGAGAGAATCTCTTTCAGTCTCAATATCTTTTAAGCTTTTGCTATATATATTTTATGTTCTAGTCCATATAAATAATAACTGTTCAAACATTTTATAATGCATGAATACATTTGATCAATCCTATGAAGTAGGTCTTAGAAGTAATTTTAGCCCCATTACCCAGATGAAAAAAAAAACAATTACTCCAGGAAAGTTCTGTGATTTACTACCTCTCTGAAAGTGACTAGGGATTGTATTTGTACTACATTTTTGATCAAGAATCTATCAATAAAAAAATTAGTAACATCATAGCTATGATTTAAATAGTATGTTAATCTTTGCAAAATGCCTTCCGTTTTGCTCTTCACAGTCATCTTGGTGCTATCATTTTAGAGATGAAGAAACTGAGGCAGAGATTAAGTGACTTGTCCAATGTCACACACTTAATACATAGCTAAAACTGAATTTAAATTTAGGTCTTTGTGACTCTAAATCCAACACTCTGAATCCTGAGCCATTCAGCTGCTTTTTTATTGTTCAGATATTCAGTCATGTCCAACTCCTTGGAACCTTATAGATGATAGCACAATAGATCTTTCTAACCTCCATTATTTTCTAATGTCTGTCCAAGCTCATGTTTATTGCTTCCATGACACTATCCAATTCATGCTCTGCCATCCCTTTTTCTTTTTTACCTTGAATCTTTCCTTACATAAGTTTTTTTTTTTTAATGGGTCCTTACATCTCATTATGAGACCAAATCATTTAAGCTTTGGCTTCAGTGTTGGTCCTTCTAGTGAATCATATTAATTAGTTTCTTTAAGTATTGACTGATTTGATCTCCTTACTGTCGAAGGTACATCAAAAATCTTCCCTAGCACCATAATTTGGAAAAGTCAGTTCTGTGGTACTCGACTTTCCTTATAATCCAACCCTCATTCTCTTATCTTACTATATGAAAAACCATAACTTTCACTATATGGACCTTTTTTCAGCAGGGTTATGTCTATGCTTTTTAGTATACTGTCCAGATTTGCCATAGTGTTCCTTCTCGGGAGCAAGTATTTTATAATATAGTCATTTTTTTCAGTGATCTTTGAGCACAAGAATATAAAATTTGTCCCTATCTCTATTTCTCCTCCCTCTATTTGCCAGGAGGTGATGGGATCAGTTGCCAAGATCTTGGTGGTTTTTTTTTTTTATTTTAAGCATCAAGCCAGCTTTTACACTCTCTTCTTTTACCCTCATAAAGAAGCTTGTTAAATCTTCTTCACTTTCTGCCATTAGAGTGATACCATCTGTATATCTGAAAATGTTGATATTTCTCCTTTAATTTTGGTTTTTGATTTGTCCAGCCTGGAATTTTACATGATGTACTCTACATGTAAGTTAAATAAATGAGGTGACAAAAGAGACCCTTGTTGTACTCATTTGCCAATCTTAAACCAATCAGTTGTTCCATGTTTGGTTGTAACTGTTATTTCTTCGCCCTCATGCAGGTTCCTCAGGAGACAGTAAAAGGACCTGGTATTTACGTCTCTTTGAGGACTTGCCACATTTGGTTATGAACCACACAAAGACTTTAGAATAGTCAACAGAGCAGAAATAAGTACCTACTATGTCCCATTCCTCACAATATTCTTCACCACCTTTAAATAATACTCACACCACTGAGTTAGCAACATAAAATCATGGACTGTGAAGCAAATATACTTAACTATTTCTGAAAACAAAAGAAATATTTGAAGAGAAGCAACAACAATAAAAGATGATAGAAAAACAGAATTTAATAAATAGTTGTTTAGTCTATTGCCTTATTTGAAGGCAAAATGGCATGTGATCACTAGAATTATGGTCAGAAAATCTTTCCAACCTCAACTCTGCATGTTATTAACTGTGTAATGGTGGGTGAGTCATTTTATTCCTCTACATTCCAGACTTCTCTCTAAAATGGGGATAGCATTATTTAATGTTTTCTACTTCCAGGGATTTTAGGGAGGAATGCATACAGTAAACATTAAAGTATTCTGTAAGTGTGAGATCTTTTCATAAGCTCTGGAGCCTTTTTCTCATACCATTCTAAAAATCAGTTAGCTTTGTACTATTAATTAAAAAAAATCAAATGCCTAAGAGCCTATTATGCATAAATGTTAAAGAAATGGAACTCCATAAAAATATAAATAACCTGAGTGACAGCATTCTAGCTTCAGCCTAATTATCTCTCAGACTGAGTGGAAAGGATTCTAGCAGAGAAAAAGTGGCTGCTAACACTTGCATAAGTTCTTCCAAAGGATGAATTTTTTTCCTTGGTCCTGAGACCCTCTGAGACTGGGTATCTGAAATATGTTGCCAATGCTTCCTGACACTACTTATCTACTAACTTTATCTCCTCAAACTTCCTTTTACTTGGACCTCCTTCAATCATCTACCTGCCCAGTCTCTCTATTGCAATAGACACCTAAGATTTTGAATTATCTTTGAATCTTTTTTTTTAATGAAATGTCTGTTCTTTATCCCAGGAGGGACATCCCTTTTCACTTCTACTTTGAGAGTCACATCCTTGCCTTCTTATTCTTATACTCAACAATCTCTGTCTTGTTGCCTTGTTCAGTCTTCCCTCCCCCATCCACATTTGATCCAGTCTTACAAATCTTTCTGAATTTCTCTTTTACACCATTTCTAAGCCATCAGTGCCTCAGTTCTAAAAAAAACCCAATATTTTATACTGCTTTTATATATTGTTGTTCTTCATCCTCAGGGAGGACCAAAGTGACATTATAATGTCAGAGTCAAATTACAGTGTGTCCAACTATGGTTGATCAAACAACGCGAGCTCAGAAGACTCTATCACAAGTCAGGTACAAATAATAGAGATGTCTAAATCTGCACACCTCTTGTTTCTTTTGAACTAGTGCAATTCTGCTTTGCTCATAGAACACAGAGCCTTCTTTGATCCAGGCATGCCATGCTGAATGGTCCTATGTCAGTGTCTCCCATGTCTCACAAAGTTCTTCAGAGAGACTTTGAGATTGATTTTGTATCATTTCTTCAGACCTCTGTGTGTGCACTTGCCTTGTTTAAGATCTCCACAAAATATTTTTTTTAGATAAACATACATTTGGCATTTGAACAATGTGACCAGCCCATCAGAGTTGTGCTCTCCACAGTAAAGTTTGAATGAGTGGCAGTTCATCCTCATACTTTGGTGGTATATTTTCAGGAATATTTACATACATGAATATTTACATAGATGATGAAGTTGACATCTTCGGGAGTCTCTGAAAAAAGTGTGCTAAAAAGAAGTTATCCTACTATCTACCAAACTTAGGGTCTACAGAGCTAGTGCATTCTAGGTCTGTGAAACTTGGATAGTCTATCAGTCCCATGTCAAGAAATTAAATTGCTTCCATTTGAATTATCTTAGCAAGACCCTGAAGATCACCTGGCAAGATAAGGTACTGGACACTGATGTCCTCTCTCCAGCCAAACTACCATTTTGCAGCCAAGAGACAGGGTTGTCTACATATCAACAACCTCTTCCTCCCACATATCCATAAATCACTCATGCTCATCTCTTATCTTATTTCATTTCTTGTACTCTGGCTTTCTTGTATTCTGTAGCAAGCTCAAAGAGAATGTTGGCATTCTGGAATGGTTCCAAATCTTCCAGGATTTTAACTATTAATCAAAAAGCATCTATTAAGTACATATCATGTGCCAGACACTGTGCTAAGTTCTGAAAATATAAATTTGAAAAAAAAATAAAGAGTTGTACCTATCCTCAAGGAACTTAGAATCTAATTACACCACATAAGATATGTGGCAATATGAATTTACTTAGGGGAGAGGATGGGGTATGAAGGCAATGTTGTCCTGAATCTGGAAATTTTCCTAACCTATTTTGTAGAGATTATCATATCCTAGGTCTATGTGTCATTGGACTGGACTTCAAGACTTTCATTATTCAGGAGTTTGGCTAGCGTCTGAGTTGATAAAAGGAGCTCGACAGAAAATAATAGTCACATACATTTTTCCTTTTATAGTATCTCTAAAGTCTGAGCTTTTAGGATTATTGACTTATGAGCAGAACTTATAAAACACCAATAACATAAAACTACAGAGCTGAATAATTTTCACTTGACTGAAGGGCAAGAATGTTAAATGATAAGCATCTCCAAGTCCTTAAAGACCATAAATTCTTAAAGGCCATAAAATTCAAAAAAAGATTTTCTTATGTCGGAGGATGGATGAATGGTAGAGAAGTTTCACAGAAAAACAAGAGGAGCCTTCAAGTTTGAAATATTTTGGAATAAGACTAGAATGAATCCTGGAAGCATATTCTGTAGGGAATCATGTGTTGTTCATGAGAAGCCAGCAACATGAATTAATGGGTTTATTTTCTACCCTAACACCAATTTGTTGAATCAGAAGTGGACACTCGACCCCCCCAGCTCCAATAACAAATTAGCTTTGAAAGGAAACTATAATAGCCCAACAACTCATCAACCAGTCACATGTGGCAAATATTTCTCATAAATAAAGGCATTCAAAATTTTGAGCCCTGTTTCTTTCCTTTCTTCCTTTTTTTCCTTTCTGCCTTCCTTCCTTCTTTCTTTACTCTCTCCTTCCTTCCTTCCTTTCCTCCTCTTCTTTCCCTCCTTCCTTCCTGTCTTCTCTCCTTCTGTCCTTCTTTTCTTCCCTCCTTCCTTTCTTCTCTCCTTCCTTCCTTGCTTTTTTCCTTTCTTCCTTCCTTTCTTTTCCCCCCTCCTTCCCTCTTTCTTTCCTTCTTCTTTTCTCCTTCCTCCTTCCCTTCTTTCCTTCTTTGTTAGAGTGGTACCTGCTGAAATGAGTTGACAAATCCATTTTAGTCTCTACAAAAATTCTTCTCCACACATTGGAGGGAGAAAGTTATCTTGCACACCCAAAGCTTATGCTAGGAAAAAAAGGAAGCACATTATACTGAGAGGTCTTCAAGTATGGAGAAAACCACAATCTGTGCCTGCTGTCAAATGAACAGCCTAGCTAAATTTGGAGAGGCTCATCACCTCTATTTAGTGATCTATGGTGATCACTAAGTGATGAATTTCTTGAAAATAGAGATTCACAAATAAGGGGGAGTAAAGGAAATAGCAGCACTGTGTAGCCATCTTCTAAAATGATTTGGCCATAATTAGAAAAAAAGGAGAGGGTATATGATAAGCCCAGCTCCTTTTGCAATCATGTACTTTCCAAATATCTCTTTGTACTTCCCTGTTTTGAAAGTCACCAAAGGTGATATTTACTCCTCCCAAAGTGTTTCTTCATTGTCCTTTGGGTCACCAGTTTATGGATTTTATAATATTGTGCCAAGTCCCAGAATTTTAGAGTTCTCAATGAGATACCAGAACCACTTTAAAGAGATTGACTAAACAATCTACATGAAAAATATAGTAGAATCAAAAGTGTCAAGGTTCATCCAAAGAAAGAACTGATAAATAGAAGTATATATAGAATAATTGTTTCTGTGTGTCTGTATGTCTCTATAATGGTGGTCATCTCTGGAGTGGGCTGGAAGTGGAGAACAAAAAAAAAGGAAAAATGAGAAAGAAAATTATCAAATATAGTTGAACAAATCTCAATGGATTATGATATGCATTTATTTAAGGAGTTTAGTGCCATGAGAATGTGAGTTATGGAATACTGGAGTTTCAAAAAGATTAAAGTGGAATCATTAGAAGGCGATAAAGAAGCAAGTAGTGGACATGAACAGGCTGCAATGAATAATGCTAATGAATAATTGCAGAAGAGAAGCATTGTGAATATCATCAAAAAAATGTCTGATTCAAAATGGGTCTATCACTATGTGAGAGCAAGGGGTAACAGGCATTCTATTGGTATTCATGTATCATGGGATCTAGGAGAAAGCCCCCTGAACTTTGAACAGACTCTAAAAAAAAATTAATTGGGGGGTATAACTGAGAATCACTTATGGACAAGTACGAATGGCATTGTTGGAGGAATTACTCCTAATCAATGAGATCATAGATACATCAAAATAAGTCAGTTGGGTGACTTTCTCAGTTGTTCCATCAGTAGACAGATGACTAGATAGATAGATAGATAGATAGATAGATAGATAGATAGATAGATAGATAGATAGATATAAGGATTGCATAAATATCCATGTGTATTATTTCAACATATATGTGTATATGATAGATATATCTATATCTTGAATGAGCATTTTAATATTAAAATTCATCCCTTTAATATCAAGACTCTCTGAGGAATATCTTATGGTTACAATAGTAAACCATCACAATCTCTCAAGAATTAAAATACTGTACTAGCCAAATTTTCATTTATCAGGACTTAAAAAATAAACAATTATCCCAAATTCAAAGTGGGCCAAGGATTGATCTTTGTATCTCTTAAAACTTTTATTGCTGTTCTTGTTGATGGTGGTTTTACATTATGATGATTTTATACAGAATTCCCACCCAGTGTGCCTTCCCTTTGTAATAAATAAACACACAATTGAGTAAAACCAATTCACACAAAGATCTTGTCTAACAACAGTTGTGACATTTTTACATAAGCTATCATCTCTTGAGAGACTTCTAACTTAAGCTTTTATGAAATACAGCCATTCTCAGGAGAGGCAACATGAATAGAGGTTGGTATAGGAATCCAAGTTCTGTTTTTGATGCTTACTGGTTGTGTAACCTGAGAAGGAGAAAAAAACCTTTATTTAGCAAAAATATGCCAGGTAGTGTAACAAGGGCTTTTACAAATATTACCTCAGAGTTTTAAGAACTGCTTGAGAATTGCTTTATCTGAATGACTAAAAGTTGAACATTTAATAAGATCCTATAGGATCTCAGATTTAGAACTGGAAAGATGTTAGAGACAACTTCTCCAATCCCTCATTTTAAAGATATGGAAAATGAGGTCAAGAAAGATGAAGAGATTTCATCTCAGTTTTATATAATATGTGACAGATCTAAGGTCTGGATCCCAACTTTTCCTCTGAATGTCAATCTTGTGCTATTTCTTGGATACTAAAATGCTCTGAGACATGATATTCAAATATAAAATCAAAATGGTACACAAACCTTTAATCAAATTATATTGGTTACTATCATCATATTCTATTCAATAAATCACTTTGTGACAACACAGGAAGTAGAGTATTAAAATGCTTCTGAATTATTTGTGGAAGGCCAATAGTGGGGACCCAACACTTTCACTGAATAAAAAAATCTTATATCCTGAATTATCCAGATTATTTTTCTAGACAAGCAATAATGAGCCTCGTGCCAATAAGTATACAGTTCCATAGAGCCATCCCTTCCTGTTCCCCAGATCTCTCAATGATAAAGCATATTTCTGTCTTTCTACTTGATAAAGAACAATCAATATCTAAGTTGGGGAGCAAGCAGGGGCAAAGTTGATCTGATATAACAGTAACACAGGAAATAGCTGGAGGAAATGAGACATTGATACAATTCAAGACTAGCTACAGGAAAGAATACCCAGACATAAACCATTGTTTTCAAAAGATAAAGGTATCCAGGTTTGCTCTAGGAGAAAAGGAAGAAATAAAGAAAATATATCCCTATCCGCACCATCTTGGGTGGCTAGAGAAACATATGCAATAGATTTTTTTTAAACTGTGAATCTCTCTCATGACCATTGTTCCCAGCAAGAATGCTGTGTTGTGAATTTTGCATCTTTGTTTACATGCCTGCACTGGCTCTTACAATATAGAAGCAAGCAAATGTTTACTGGCCAATTTAAAGGTTTATATTAGAAAGCACTTCATCAGCAAAGCATATACATTCAGCCACTCAAAAATGCAACTTAAATATTTCTCATAATTGCCATTTCCAGGGACTTTTGGAGAAAAAGGGGAAAAATAATTTTGTCTTAGTCTAGCCTTTTCATTTGTAAAAAAGGATGCATTTTCTCCTTTCTGTGTAAAAATTTTACTTGCCCAAGTTTGAATTGGCATGTAGAAAGAGTGACAAATTTGCAAAACTAAAGATCAAATCCATATTCAGCCTGAGCACAAAGTGATAGACATTGTATTTGACTGGGTATTAAAATTCTTGAATTTCAGTACCATCCCTACTAATTCCTAGCTTAACCTTGACTTTAAAGAAATTGCTTAATTTCTAATTTCAATATGTAATCTATAAAATGAAAGGTTTTAATTGCTATCATCTCTAAGATTACTTCTGGTTTTAAAAGTCTAATTTTTAAATGGTATAAATATCTTCATCTAAATAAAATTTATACAAAAACAAATTATTGTATTAACTACTTGGTTTATTATTGAAAATGATCAGTTGATTTTGATCTTTTCCCCTAATAACAATAACACTATAGAACTACTTTCACAAAAATTGACCACAATATGTATTTACTTGCTCATTCTCATAAATGAAGGATTTAGAGAAGAGACTTTTTCTCTTCATATGATTATTTTTATGTTCAGCTGTTTAATATCATCTCATTGTTATTGTCATCATCATCACTGAGGAAAAAGTACCACTTTCTGGTCTAAGATATAAGACCACATTTTTAAAGGCTACTTTTAGAAGATAACCTTTATGAAAGCATTACTTAACATCTGGAAGACTTGCCTTTTGGTGGAAAGAGTATGATGTTATTAATCGAGGATAAGGAGTAAGCTTTGTCTCTGTGTTCTGCACATTTTATTAATTACCAAGTGGTTAATAGTAACCCTCTGCCCTCTATTTATAGCAAAATGGAATATATCACATGACATTGGTTATACATCTGGTTAAACTGGCAAACACATTTTCAGTCACCTTCTGTCTTTGAGCTCCTAATATCTTACAGACTTCAGAAGGATGACTTTAGATAATAGTTTAAAAAGTATTTTTAGAACATTAGTTCTGGATGGGACATAATAGGCTGTGAGTCATTTCAATAGGTTCCTTGAACAGCTTCAGTTTGTTGGAGTATCATACTGTATAACTTTTCCCTTCTTAACCTCTATGAAACAACAAATAATAGTGCAATGGAAAAGGTAAGAGAAAGAATTTTGAGCATTTTGGTGATCCAGTTTGTTAGCATTAACAATACATATGAGGTTTCTACTTATTTGCTTACACATTCCTGTAAACACACAAGTGAATGCATACAGGTTGACCTTCTATGAAGATTCTGTTTTTCATTAGTGTAGAAGTGGTACCATAAGAGATTGGCTAGCTATACCTTTGTTCTTTTAGCAGCATAGGGATGGGGAAAGTGAAAAACTGAATTCTAGGGAGAGCAGCTTTACTTGAATAGGCACTTTAAAGCCCATCGGATCTGAGATCAATACTTTGTAATCTAGGAAAGGTATTCAAACCAAAGCCAATTGGTAAAACAGGACAGCTTTACTAAGCTTGATTCCCCACTCTCCTGACCAGGACATCAATATTCTGGGCAGTCTGAACTGTATTAGGCAAAGAGGCTGAAGGAAAATCTCCAATCTCAACATTTTTGTACAAACTACCTTGCCTTCCTTTCTCCAAATTATTTTGCATTTCTTTATATATATAAATGTGTGTGTGTTGCCCATCTACTGTAGATAACAAAATCCTTGAGGGTGGAGGCAATTTTATTTTTGTCTTTGTAACTCAGATGCCTAGCATCATGTGGCACTTAATGAATATGTGTTTAATGGAATTATTCTGGTATGTAAGCATCAGAGGTAAGTTTTGAATACAGTACCTCTGCTTCCAGGATCCCCTGTGGCAAATTAATTGTATAATTGATACTCTATGCTTGGAATGTTCTTCCTCCTCACTTCTGCTTTTTGGAATTCCTAGTTTTCTCCCCTGACCACTTTCTTTAAGGTTCATTTCAATTACTACTTTGTTTAAGAAGCCTTTCCTGATCACTTCCCCTATCCCTAACTCTAAATATGGTTAGTTTCTCCGTTACCTAGAAATTATGTTGAATTTACTTCATACTTATTCATCTGTCTATGTTGGTTTTTGTGTACAATGTAAATTCTTTAAGGGAAGAACTGATTCTCTTTTGTAAGTTTATCTCCAATATCTAGGTCAGTATCTTGCACATAGTAGGCACTTAGCAAATACTTATTAAATTCAATTGAATTTAATTAAATTTAGGTCTTTAAAATATTTTAACCTCATTTGATTTTAGAATATTGGATATGAACTATTAAGATGAGTATTCACTAAACTGAGAATCAGAATTGATAAGCTCTGTTTCTAAACCACCTTTTCCTCACTGCATGCAATTACTATCAGAAAAGAGAAAGAAAAAAATAGGCATTAAATTTAAAAAAAAAAATGAAGCAAGAGAGGATTTAGGGCCAGCAGATGTTCTCAGCTGAAACGCCAGCTGGTAGTAAATTGTTTGTATGGAGTGGAGTCTTTTATACTGAGAAGAGGAGAGAATTCATTTTCATTGCAAAAAAATGCAGTTTTCTAACAGATAAACAGATAAACTTATTAAGCTGAGAGTTGTAGTGTCCAAGTGCATGACCATAATCAGTTATTGCGGGGATTGACATTTCCTAAAGATATTTCACAAACCTAAAAATATTGCCTTCTCTACCAATGCATCATGATAGATTCTTATTGTTGTTGCTTCTATCACTACTACAGATGAAAAGGACAACTTGTTTTCATAGAGTTCTCCCCTGATGAATAACTGTTTGAATCAAAAAACAAAATAAGTGACGTCCAGAATAAAAAATTAGCATATAGCAGGTAAGTCATTTGTCTCTGGCACCAAGGAGTATTTTGTGAGAAAGCTCAGCTGTCCTCTGTGTTATCAGTATCAAAAACTTAAGGATGTTCTTTGAAAGATTTGGGCTACCTATGTTTGTGAGACTCCCATTGGGCTTACATTTTAGCAATGTAGAAAACAACTTTTACAATGGGTACAATATTAAAAGCTGAGGCATGGGGTTTCCCATTGCTTGCTGAAGGCATCACCAGACAGACAAATCTTCTGACTGTCTGCTTTCTAATTGACTCTCTGAAGAGAAAATCAGTTAATATCTAGGATGTTTCTCATTTATCCCTTCTGTATTTCCTACCCAATTGAATAAAAGTTCATGGCATGGACATGCTACAGAGATGTGACTACACTACTCTGTAATGAACCATGAATCCACAATTAATCAAAATTAAGTGCTTATTATGTGTCAGACAATGTGCTAAACACACAAAAGCATTAGTTTAGAGGTTGAAGAGCAATGAATGCCCCATATAAGGATAAAAAGATTAAGTGACTGGGTCAGAATCACATAGTAAGCATCTGATGCAGAATTTAGATCACTATCACTACCACCAAAAACAATGATAGTAATAATAGCTAACATTTAAATAGCACTCAAAAGTTTTTCAAAGATCTTTCTATATAGTTTCATTTGATCCTCATAATAATTCTGTGAGATAAGTGCTATTATGCCCATTTTATAGATGAGGAAACTGAGGGTGAGGAGGTTTAAATAACTTCTTCCAAGTTTTAAGTATAGGAATCAGGATTTGAGGTAATCTCTAACTGCAACACTATTTAACTATGGCACCTCGTGTAAGACTAAGATCTTCTCAACCCCCAAACTCAGCATTTTAACTATACCTTGAGACACCTTGAGATCAGAAATTTCTTCCTTTGGGCTAAATAGCAAAGCTTAGTCTTGTTAATGTTAATGGTCAAGAGCAATATGGGAAATTGTTGCCATTTATTTGCTTCTCTGGATGTGTTTAACATATATTGACTCTACCAAAATTGAATTAGCCAAGGTGAGTAATGTTTTTTATTCACTGCAATGAAATTTAAGGAAGATTCAAAGTATTCTTGAAGTCCAGTAGCTTTTTTTAAGTGCCTTTGTTGCCTGAACCTCCTTTTTTAGATAGGGAGGGTCCCAGAGGCAGGCTTGGCACTCTCACTAGTGAGGCAAAACTATATTTCAAGTTTTAGGCAGGCCTGGATTCACAGACTTGAAAAACAGCCAGTGCTTCCACTCCCAACAGGAGATGACAAGAGGCTTTATCTCCTCCGCAGATGCTGTTCATCTATAGCGTGCAGTTTATTGCACTGTCTTTGGTCAGCAATAGGGTTTCTAATGTATCTCGCATTTGCCAGAGCTGTTCCTGAACCCTAGCATGTGAAGAACTGAGATTAATCTCCACCACATTTTCTACTCATTAAATTATTAACGACAACCTTCTGTGGTCGGTATTTGACAGGAGATATAGTTTCACATGTGGTCGACACATATTTTGGATAGCAGACCTACAGTTAGTTGGTTAATGGATCAGCAATGTCAAATTTTCTCTCTGACCAAACCTGGAGTGAAATATGACTTAAGAGCTCCTCCCAAACCTTGGATTGGTTGATCCCCAGCTAAACAATTCAGTTAAGGAATAAAGAGAGGAGGTAAATAATGACAAGATTCCAAACAAGGTTACAAAAAGCGTTTTGTATTAGAAGAGTAAATATTTCTACATGGTGCAAAATTAATTGATAGTCCAAAATCAAACCAACAAAAACCAAAAAACAGGAATTTGTATGTGGTAGTTTGTGTGGTGATATATTAAAAAGCACTGGATTTGAAGGCTGAAGATCTGAATTCAATTCCCAACTTGGCCATTTAAAATCTAGGTAACGTTGGACAAAGCATTTAATTATTTTGCCGCAATTTCTTGGATAATAAAAAGAGGGGGCTGGAGATATCTTTAAGATCTCCTTCATCTGTAAATCTATGATCCTGTGATGGTGAGTCCCATCCTTCTTGGCTACTTATCTCATTCCAACAATCTCTTTCTCCTAGGTCTTCTCTCAACCTCTTTTTAATTTCATTTTCTTTGGTCTTCTGTCCATACCCATTGGGGAAATGTACAAGGTGTTTACAAATCCCCAGATACATCAGAAATGTCCCAGATGATAATCTAGACAAGTTTAGTCTTTTCAGTCATTCCCAACACCTGGTATTTCACCACACTGACAGCAGTGTGAACTTTCTACCTTCTAAAGCCAATCTTCAAATTGAATCAACTTAGCTATCTCCTAAGCCCTTGGAACTCACCATTCCCCATTGACCATGACAAGATTTTTAAAGTTAACATACGTTCCTTCTTGCTCTGGATTCAATTCTGAAGATGACTCACAGAGGGCAGATGTCTAATGTTATCAATCACATAACCTGATGGGTTTAAGTTAGTCACATATAAAAGACAGCCTGTCCACACTTGAATCACTACTCCCACCCCATTCCTCTCTTTAATTTTCTGTTTATATCTGTTTCAATTGCCAAAAAATTTTACTCTTAGTTTGAAGTAGTTGTTTGTTTGTTTGTTTTTGTTTGTTTTTTTAACATGTAACTTTAAACAAATCTTTTCCATCTTAAATCATACCCACCCTACCGCCTCCCAGAAAGGTTCTGAAGTAAGAATCAGGGAACTCTTGTTCTCTGTTACTATAGTTATATTCTAAGCTCTGCTAACTAGCTATGTGGCAGAAAGTTCCTTGACCTTTCTAAGTCTCAGATTCCTTAAGTATAACACGGGAGGCTTGAGCTAGATGATCTGTAAGATTCCTTTCAATTCCAGTGGTCTGAAATTCTATAGTTATTATCATAGAATCCATCAACCAAGGAAATTAAAAATAATTTTCATTTCACAATTAAATAGGGAATCACACCCCAATGTTAAGAAAATGTTTAAAAATAACAAGCACACTTCAATTAATAAGAACCAAGAGAGCCATTGGCATGGATGCTGCTGGCTTGAATTAGAATGTAATATAGTTTTGCTATCCATACTATCCAAATAAATATCATTTTCCAGAATCATTTAGAGTCTGGTTAATGCAAAATTTGGTATTCTGCCTCTGCAACTCCCCCACATCAGGCAAGGCCAATAAGCCAGGGAAAGTTTGTGCTGAACTGAATTGGACTAGAGTTCTGAGGTTCACTTGGAATGTATTTTGACTCTGCCTCCACTGTCTGGTTTGAAGAAGGAAAGGAAAACTGCAAAGTGCTGGCAAATCCATGCATCTCAAACAACCATAGCAACTTATTTATGTATTAATGTGTGTGTATGTGTGTAAGAGAAAGAGAGAAAGAGAGAGAGAAAGAGAAAGATAGAGAGAGAATCTCTATTGCTGTCAGTCAAATTATAATAATAAATACATGAACAAGAATTCTCTTTTTCAGTTTTATAAAGTGAAGAATCATAGATAAAAATGTTCTCTAAACTTTTAGCTATCTAAAATCTACACAGTAGATACATTTAGAAATATAATTGATTGCTTCTCCCAGATTAAATAGAAAAGTATAAATCAGAAAATCCATTGGCCAAGTAGCTTGGAAAGACAATCCATTCTTTCTTCTGTTGAATCAATTTTCTGCATACCTTGGCCAGATTATTTTTGTTTGGATAAAGGAAATCCTATTCAAAAATTATTGATCGTTCTCTGTTGCCTAAACTAGGATTCCCCAAGTAATATGTCCACAGAAAGATGGTGTTGTATATGAGATAAATAGTAGTCCCATAAGGAATTTGAAGGTACTATGAATATTTCCCCTCAAAAATATTAAATCTAGAAATATGTACCAAGATGCTATTATGCATGACTTCCAGTACAAAAATAGATTAAACTTGCTATATTTTGAGCCAATATTTCTCAAACCTACTCCCTTCATCTGAAAAGAATTCTGGACTCACAGGTTGTGTCAACATATTTCAAGTGCAAAAGTGATTTTTGGCCAAATAAATTTGAGAACCAGTGACCTACCAAATAAAAGCCAACATCTTTAACCTGGAATTCAAACCCCTCAACAGTCTGAAGGTCTCAAATCTACCCTTCCCAGCCTTAATTATAACTATCCAATTTCTCTTAGCAAAGCTGCCAGGGTACATCCACCTAACCCACTTTTTCTAATGTCATTCCTAATGTTGGCTACTTAGAAGATTAGAGAGCTGCCTGATGTACACAGTGACTGAATTAACTAGTACCAATTACCTACTTATAATTCATCTAAGGTGAGAATTTAACTCTTGTCTTCCTGATTCTTAGGTCAATTCTGAATTCACTATATTTCCTCTATACTATACATAATGTGAGCTTTATAAGTGTTTACTGATATTATCCATGGCATGGTTTTCCAAATACCAGTATTTATGGAAGCAGTAGGATCAGAGGAAGAAGATCTCACTAGATGACAATCCAAACTACAATTTATCTGTTAGACAATAATTGAAAGCAACAAGTTCTCATTGATATTTATGATATGACTTATTCCTACCCCACTGTAGTCACATGCAAAGATGATCGGACCTTTGATCTTGTCATTATTCACAAATGCGCTACTTCCATGTTCATGAACACTGAAATGTCCTTTTCTGATCAAGATTGCCTTTCCTCCTCTTCCTCTGCCTTGGAACATTGAATCCTGTTACTCAACACCTTCATATCTAATCCCTGAACTGTCAGTTTTTTTCTTAAGCCAGTACCCCTATGTAATTTCACTCACCTCTACTCCTTACCTTGACATTTTGGTAAACTAGTTCAAGTCTACTGGCATCTATTTTCATCAGTCTTTTGATCCCTTATTATACTGCCAATATTACCTACTAATTTTTCTTTTTACCTTGGATCACTCCCACCGTATACTGCTTTTACTCCTATCTATTTCTTATTGCTGAATCAAGGTGGAGGAAAAAAAATTGGTAGTGATTGAATCCACCATAGATTTATGTTATTTAACTTCAATCAGGCTCCCATTGTGCTAGGCAATCCTACTACTTACTAATTAATTCACTGTCTTGCTTAGCATAATAATCCTTTAAATCTTTTCATCTTTTCTCAAACTTCCTCATCCACCCACCTTTTCAGCTAAAAACCTTGCTGTATATCTTATTTAAAAATATCGGGGTTATTTCTCCCTCTTCTTTCCTCCTCCTTGTCTTATTTTCATATTGATGCTTTCTGCCACAATATCCCCCTTCACTCTTGCCTGATTTGATGAAGAGATCCATCTCTTGGCCAAGACAAACTCCTCCACATGCCCAGGCAACAAATTTCAGCAGATTGTCTCTCTAGCATCTCCATTTTCTGGTTTACTTTCAATCCCTCTCCTTCTATTAGCACTTTCTCTACTGTCTACAAACATGCCCATTTCTCTTTTATCTTCAAAAGATCCTAGAATCAAAAACTGGATGTCCAGCAGACATCTTAAATTCAATATATCCAAAATTGAATTCATTATCTTTCTTTCCCAAACCTTTCTCTCTTCCTAACTCCTCTGTTATTGGGAGTCTTTCTGTCATCATCATCTCCTCAATGTCTTTCAGCCTCACCCCTCCCCACCAATCTTTAACCAACTTTTGTTGATTTTGCCTTTATAACTCTCCTCTGACATTGCTACAACTCTAGGGCAGGCCCTCATCACCTCATGCCTGGAGTATTGCAATAGCCTGTTAATGAGTCTGTTTGCCACAAGTCTCTTCCTCTACTTGTCTCTCCTCTACTCAGTAATCTTCCTAAATCATAGGTCTCATCATGTCACCAACACACCCCTAATAACTTCCAGTGACTACCTATTGCCCCCAGGATCAAATATGTATTCATCTACTTTTCTTTCAATACCCTTCATAATTTACTTCCCCCCCCCCAAACTTTCCAGCCTTCTTACACACCCCCAGACACATACTGTGTGTTCCAATGATACTGTTCTCATTGTTGTTCATAAAATGAGATACTCCATCTTTTGGCTCTGAGCATTTTTACTGTCTCTTCCCCATTCCTGGAATGATCTCTGTCCACATCTGTGTCCTATTATCCTTAAAATCCCAGAAAAAAAATTTCCCCTTCAAAGGAAACCTTTTCTTATCCCCTTTAATTCTATTGCCTTATCTCTATTGATTAATTATAATTATTCCTATATATAACTTGTAGCTATGTATGTAGTGTTTGTATGTAGTGGTTTATATATCATTTCTCTCCCTTAGACTATGAGCTACAAAAAACAGAAGCTTTTTTGTTGTTTTTTTTTCTTTGTATCTCCAAAATTTAGCACAGTGTCTGGCACATAATAAGTGCTTAATAAATTTTTATTGAGTGACTGATTGATAGATGAGATAGTACAGGTGAGACTGCCTTTATATCCTTGAAGAAATAAGGGGCATGGGGCAGCTAGGTGGTGCAGTGGATAGAGCACCAGCCCTGAAGTCAGGAGGACCTGAGTTCAAATCTGGGCTCAGACACTTAACACTTCCTAGCTGTGTGACCCTGGGCAAGTCACTTAACCCCAATTGCCTCAGGGAAAAAAAAAAGAAATAAGGGGCAGTTAGAAGTCATGTCTAGTGGTTGGGGAGCTAGGTTATGTAGGAGAGGGAGCCCTGAGGGAAATTAGCAGAAAATTACCATTTTCCAGAGTATGGTAGGTTTTGGTGGTAAGAAGGAGGAAAGGATTACTGAACAGTTAGATCTGAATATATCTTTCCTTCCTGCAGATTTTTGCTTTATGTCATTAATTTGCCTATAGATATTCCACAGTATGTCTTGCTGTGACAAGTATGTCCAGAAATATACACTGTTGCAACTTCTTGAGGAATTAGCCTATTGAGTGGAAAGATTTGATCACATCATTTCCATGATGGCATATGTTTTGAATGGGTCATTTAGCATTTAGGACCTTTGCCATAGTCACTGGGGACAACCTCCAATAGTGTTCCAATGGTGTGACCAGGAAGACATTAAACCTCATACAAGTACTAAATCAAAACATTTTATAATTCTCAGAGGAAACACTTCAGTTGAACTATTTTTCACTATGCTATTTTATGAACCATTTGCTCTTTGCTTATAAATAACATAATTCAATTGGGGGAGGAGGAGAGGAGAATCTTATAAGTCCTTGATATTAGTTTTAAAATAGTCATAAAACATTTTAAAGTTTAAAATATTTTTAAATTCAATTCCTTTCTAAAGTTTTGTTCCATGTCATACAGGACCAGTCAAGCTTTTAGAGGTGACCCATAATTTAGGAATATGAGGATAGAGACTAGATGAAAAGAGCATGCTTAATGTGGCCTATATCTATTCATTCTATCCATGAACTGAAATTGATTTTTACATATATTAGTTGAATTCCTATGATTAAGCACAAATCATTCATTATACATATTCACATAGACACATAGACACACACACATCAACTCTGCCTCATTCTGTTTAAATTATTATAACATATAATGTAGTTGTCAGTGTCTTGGTATCATATAAAATCAGTTATTTTCATTATAAACACAAAGGAAAGAGAGATGATCAAGAGGATTATGAACAAGGGCTCAGTAGAAAAAAAAATTCTAAACCCCATTTTGCCATTTAATTGCTCTTTGGCATTTGGTAGCTCATTTTGTCTTTTCTATACTTTCTCATCTATATCCCCAATTGATAAATGGTCAAAAGATATGAACAGAAAATTTTCAGATGACAAAGTTAAAGCCATCTATAGTTATATGAAAAAGTGCTGTAAATCATCATTGATTAGAGAAATGCAAATTAAAACAACTCTGAGGTATCATCTCACATCTCACATTTGGCTAAGATGACAGGAAAAGATGATGATAAATTTTGAAGGTGACGTGGGAAAACTGGGACAACGATGCATTGTTGGTGGAGTTGTGAAGTAATCCAACCATTCTGGAGAGCAATCTGGAACTATGTCCAAAGGGCTATAAAACTTTGTATATTCTTTGATCCAGAGTCTGTTTTACTGGATCCACATGTGCAAATATGTTTGCAGCAGCTCTTTTTATGGTAGCAAAGAATTGGTAAATGAGCACATACCAGTCAATTGGGGAATGGCTGAACAAGTTGTGGCATATAAAGATAATAGAATATTATTGTTCTATTAAAAATTATGAACAATCTGATTATGGAAAAGCCTGGGCAGATTTACATGAACTGATGCTGAATGAAACAAGCAGAACCAGAAATACATTGCACACAATAACTGCAAAAATGTGTAATGATCAACTATGAAAGACTTGGTTCTTCTCAGTGGTTCAGTGAACCAAAACAATCCCAATAGACTTTGGATCGAAAATGCCATCTGCATCCATAACAAAAACAAAACAAAACAAAACAAAACAAAAAAAAAAAACAACTTGGGATACAAAGTAAATCAACACATGTTATGTTCACTTATTTCTTTATATTTTTATCTTTCCCATGGTTTTTCCCTTTTGTTCTGATTTTTCTCTCCAACATGATTCATGAAGTAATGTGTATTAAAAATAAATAAATTTACTAAATACAAAAAAAATTATTCCTCTGATTTAAAAAAAAACTTTTTCTCATCTACAAAGTGGGGATGAAAATAGTTAGCCCCCTAAAAACTGTTAAAATATGGACAATAAAGTGATATAGTATTTGTTTACTTTAAAAAAAACCAAGCCATTTGGGAATTTTTCTTAAATTCAGTCATAATAAGTAGCTAAACATTTCCAAAAAAGATTTCAAAGCACTTTATCAAAGTGCACTGAGACATCATGTTTCCCTGATCCATTTTGCTTCCCACTTGGAAACTTGTCTAGTTTGGGGAAGACTGCACATTCCTTCTGAGTTGCTCTTGTTTTGGCAAAGACCAGACCTAGCCTCTTGATTTGTAAGCCGTTGTGCATTTTCAAGGAAATTTAATCCGTATGTTTTTGATTCGTTGACACAATATTGCAAGCAAATGGTGTTTCGTAAGTGCTACTTGATTTCCAGGAAGCTGTTTGAGCCTTCTTTTCTTGAAGTTTTGTTTCTTAGAACAAGGGGATTTCCTTTTGTTGGCTAGCAAGAAGAAAGGGTCCTGTCAGAACTGGTAGGACACCTTTTCCTTGAAGCCTCCAACTTAAAAGAGATCTCTCCTTTCTCATAGAATTTTGCCTGATTCTCACCTTTGCATCTCTCTGTGTCCATTGTATGCTTGTTATTTGTCTATATGTTTTTCTTCTCTTACTACCCTCCATCAGACTGTAGGCTTCTTGAGAGCAAGGTCTAGGTCATATAGATTTTTATATCTTCTGCCTTGAACAAAGACACTTAAGAAATGTCTATTCGATGAATGATTAAATTGCTCACGCTTAGTTCTTTCATGGAGTTCTAAGGAAGGACTGATTTGGCTTCATCCATGAGGTAGTCCTTGAAATGGAGAACTATTACTATCCTACTCAATATCTACCCAGGAGAAATCAACCTGTTTAATTTTTTTCTCCAAATTCTCTTCAGGGAAGAGAAAAAGAGCAAATTAAAGGAACTCTATTCTTAAGGGAATGGATGGCTTGTCTAAGGGTACAATCCAAATTCTTGTAAAATGGATGTGTCATTAGCACACTTTCTCAATTAGTGTCATTTATCTAAATGCCTAATATAGGAAATCAATCCAACTTGTATTCTCAAGCAACCAAGGAACTGGCAAGAGTTCTGTCTATATTGATTATTGGCTAGCTTTATTCAGAGCCTTTGTGCCAAAATGGTTAGTACATGAATGGGGATTATTTACTGATCACTCCCTCTTCCTGGCTAATCCAGGAAGTATTGTTTCCATGAAAGCCACTTATAATAATAACTCATATTTTTGTGATACTTAACATGCTATCAGGTGCTTTCCCTATAGCTCTTTGCAAGGTATGTTATATGAATATAATCCTTTTATTTTATAAAGAATGAAACTGAGATTAAACAAAATTAAATAATTTTCCTAGATAGTATTGGAGTTAGAATTCAACACTATTTTTTTTATTTTGAGTCTAGATTCCTTTCTATTATGCTACACATATAATAAGGACTCCTTAAGAAGAAGAAATAAGATGTCTTAGGAGAAATATTAGCTAAACTTGAAGGCAGAAGAGACTTGTGTTTAAATCCCTTTTGGGATAGTAAATGATGATGATGATGATGCTCATATGATGATGGTAACCACCATTTATATATTGCTTTAAGATTTGTAAAGTGTTTTGTGAATATTATCACATTTAATCTTCACAACCCAGATAAGTAGGTACAATTATTATTCACATTTTACAGATGAAAAAACTGAACCACATAGAAATTAAGTGATTTGATCAGGGTAATACAGCTTGTGTGTAACTGTATGTAAGTCATTTATCCTCTTGTATTTTAAGACTAAATATTTGGATGAGTGACAAAAAGCATTGAACTTAAAACCACAAGAACTGATTTAAAGTCCTGACTCTACAATTTAATAACTGAATTAGTCACTTATCATCTCTAGGGTTATTTCCTCTTCTATAAAATAAGAGAGTTGAGCTAGATGTCTCCTAAAATCCTTCCAGACCTATATCTATGATTTTATATCCTACAGTCTGTGGCAGAGTATGGTTTTACTCAGATCTTTGCATAAAACTAAAGTTTATTAAGAAATATGTAAAGATTAGAATACCAATATCTCAACTTCCTATAATGCTCCAGAAGACAAGTTCTGAGAAATCAATCTAGCTACCAATATCAACTCTTAGGGAACTCAAGTTTTATTCCGATTCATACTGGATCTTGGATTTAAAAACAATTAAAGGCCACAATGGTCCGGGTGAAATCCTGGTCTCAAACCAAATCCAACATCCTTGGGTTTAGATCTAGGCTCTAACATTTGTTCATTATCAATCAACTTCTCTAGAGATGAGTTTTCTCCTATGTACAATCCAAGAGTTTGGCTGGATGACCTCTAAGGTCTTTGCCAACTCCAAATTTTCAGGGGTCTTCCTTTCTCTGATTTTGGCACATTCTCTTTCACTTTCCCCATACCAGTTTTTACAAAAGTCCATTATACTCTGAAGATTTCACTTCAAAAGTAAAACCACACTTAAAAAGGAAAAAAAAATCCACCCACTTTTTCTGGAAAGTTGAGACCTTTCTGTTTCTGGACTGTTTTCTTTGGATGAGGCTGGTTCAGATTTGAGCCACATGTGGTATTGAAGCATAACATGTCAGTTCTAATGCAGCAAAGTTCCCAAAGGACCCTCAAATCAGAGGAGGTGGCTCATCTGCTGAGAAGCTCTGGAAGACAAGAGAGCACTAAGGCAGAACATACAGGCACTCCTTTTTCTTTTTTTCCCCATAATTTAGACCAACTCTCCCTTAGCCACCTGTTCTTAGTCTAGTGTGGCAACTTCAGGTTCAAGTCAGGAAAGAGCAGTGTTTGAATCCTGCCTCTAACATTTGCCACCTGAATGACTGTGGGAAATTCTCTTATTCTCCAAAATAGGTATAATTCATACTTCAAAAAGTTATTGTGCAGAACAAATATTATAATGTGTTCAAAATACTGTTGTTATGGAGCCCTTTTTTTCTGTTTAATTAATCCTCTGGTTGCTTTTGTTGAAAGAAGATATAGGTGAAGAATTTCCTCTATCAAAATATATTAGCATCTTCTCTGCCAGTTAGAGAACTACAAATTGCCCAGGGCATAAAGGTTCACACTTCCTCAGAGGCACACAACCAGTATACATCCGAAATAGAATTTAAATCAAAGTCTTTCTAATTTTAACGTCAGCTTTTTACCCATACTGCCTCTCTTAAAGAGAGCTTAAACTACTATATTGGATCAACCTTTTGATGTGATTCTGCAAGAAAATCTCTAATGGAGCAGCATCGGGTGATCAAGATAGCCTATATAAGTCTGAGAAAATGACATCCAAAAACTGTCAACATGAGAGAGTGCCCCATCTTATTGAAATTTAAATTTTAATTAAAAATTTGTTCTTAAAAATTCACAAAAACTAAATTAATATAAAATAGTAGTTATTATTATATTATATTAAGTTATACAAAATATGACAACTTTCAAATTATGTCTTTTTAAAATTTTGATATTTATAATTATGAAATTTTAAAGGTTAAAACTATTTTAAAACTTTTGGGGACACCTTGTATAATGTCAGTTACTTGTTGCCCAGTGACCAAATTCAATGTGGCCTTACAGAAAGTTGCCTGGTTTTCTTTGGTGTTTAGAATCAGACTTGGCTTGCAGCACCTTGAAATGTTATTCTGATTCTTCTATGATGAATATAACAGGCTTTTTCCACTTACTTTGTTTGCAATTATTACAAATTCATCTCAACTGGTCATTTTCCACTCTCCCCTGCCCCAACAATTTGGCTTCTAAACTATCCTAAAATTTACCTTATAAGATCAAGAAAAAAAGCTTTGTTCATCTTTCTATCTATCCTCTCAACAGCCACAACATCTAACAAAGTTCTGGTCACATAGAGTTGCATAAAACATGTTTTTCAGTTGTTTCAGTTATGTCCAACTCTTTTCATGACCTTATTTGGGTTTTCTTGGCAAAGGTACTGCAATGGTTTGCCATTTTCCCCCCCAGGAGGAAACTGAGGCAAACCAGGGTGAGTTATTTGCCAAGATTCACACAACTACTAAGTTCCTGAGGCTGAATTTGAACTAAGTTCTTACTGACTGCAGATCTAGCATTCTCTGAACCACCTAACTGCTACAATAAATATTAGTTTAATTAAACTGAACTGAAATTGAAGACCCAAAAGTCTTCCCAAATCAAGGGATAAAGGGAACAATACATAGGGGGAAATGTTTGAATAAAAAATTAACAGATTCTTAAAATTATAAGAGATCTCAAACACCTTCTCTTTAACTCATGATTAAGCTAGTAGAATTCTCTCTATTTCTCTGACAATTAATTATCCAATCTCTTTCTGAAAACTGCCAGTAATGGGGAAACCACTCTCTCCCGAAGTTCTCCACCTCACTTTTGAGCAGCTCAGACAATAATTACCACTTAGATATTCCTTTAAATTTTATATCAGAATTTATAACAGAATTGAGAGAAAATACTTTTTAGACCTTAAAATGAGTATTATAATCTTCTTTTTACAGATAAAAACAGTGAGATTTTATTTGGGAGGTTAAATGAAATACCTAGTCAGGTGGAGACAAAGTATTTGATAATGGATTTAAACCTTGGTCTCCTGATTCCGAATACACTTTTCTTCCTACTTCAGCACCTGCCTCTATAACTTTTAAGCTTGCCTTTACCTTTAGCTAACACATATCTACCTGTAACTTCTACCCATTATTCCTGTTTCTGCCCTTTGAGGACAAGAACAAGTCTGTCTATTTTCTCTTCCTTATGAGAAAACTTCAAATGCTTGAACACAACTCTCACGTCCCATTTCTATCTTTTATTTTCTTATGTCCCATTTACATCTTCTATTTTCTGTATGAAATATAGAATGGGTCATCTTCCCAACATGTTGTTTATGAGTCATTTCAGGCATGTCCAGCTCTTTGTGACCCTTTTTGGGGTTTTCTTGGTAAAGATACTGAAATGGTTTGCCATTTCCTTCTCCAGTTCATTTTTCAGATAAGGAAACTGAGGCAAATGGTTAAGTGACTTGCCCAGGTCACACAGCTAGTAAATATCTGAGATCTTCAGTTGCAATTTATTAATACCCCCAGATCTTTCTTTTTCTCCTGTTCAAAATGTCATATACCCATTCTTTCTTCTTCCTGTACTTCTGGAGTTAATTTTCTGAACTGAAATGTATGACTATATATTTTATCCCATTTTTAATCTTAGTCTGAAACCATTATTCTAGATTTTCAAGATCTTTTGGAATCTGTACTGACATCTATGAGTAACTGTTCCTCAGTGGTTTTATCATTTGTAAATTTGACAAGCATACAATTTTATCTTTATCAAATCCACCAATTATAATGGTAAACTTTGTGGAGCCAAGGAAAAATCTAAGGCTGTATTCTAGGTTAACATCAATATATTAATGTTTACTCTTTGAGTCTGATATAGCAAGAAGTTCAAAATCTATCTAGTAATAGTATCATCTAGCTTATATCTCTATTTTTCACAGAGATAGATAAATAGATAGAAAATAGACATGATAGTATATAGGTTATAACAAAATGCTTTGTAAAGTGTAAAGCATTATATGTCATATATTTTTCATAAATATATGCACACATTTTAGGAATATATATATACATATATATGTTAATTATAAAGTAAAAAACAGAACATTGATAGAACTATAGAAGGAGAAAACACCTTCTTCTAATACAGGTGAGCAGCTCTTTAAAGTGTTGCCTAGTGTTTCCACGTGGAAATTCTTTCCTGACATTTCAGGGTGAGGGGAGTATGTATTTTTTTTCCTAAATTCTAAATCTTGAGAAAAAACTGTCAAGAAATTGAGGAAAACTATAATGGAAATTCTCCTATGAAAATTAAAGTTTAACAATATTGAAACATTACCGATTAAAAGTAATCCACTGAGGTTAAGTCTAAAGCAAGAGGAGAAACCCTGATATGCAGAGTCAAAGGTTAAGGCCAACATTTCCGGGAAGTGGGACAGGAACAAGATAGGAGAGAAACCATCATGATCTAATCAGTCAATCTTGCTTTTAATTGTTTCCATGTCATAAGTGTCTGTTCATGGCCCTGTTTATTTCTAACATTAAGTCATTCCTACAAATAAAATGACATTTTAGAAGCAAAATAAGAATTTAGATTGGCACTTTCAATAAGTTCTCCTTTGTAGTTCTGTTAACTGCACAAAGAAATCAGAATGTTATATTATTCAAAGACTACCCAAAAAGTTCTCTAACATCCTCTGTCTGGATATTCTCTATAGGCTACAACTCTTTGGAAATACTTCTAAACCTAATATTTCTCATTTACTAAATAATGTTAGATATTCCTAATAATAAATAAAGAGTATGAAAAATGTCAGAAGTATTTTGAGAAAGTTAAAACAAAGTCACTCAGCTCATTGCCAGATATGATTTATATCATTGTCATGATATATTGGTTCATAAAAACAATAAGCCATCCATTTACTATTTTTTACAGAAAACTTCTGGAAATTTTAGTATAACCCTCTGATGGAAAAAATGATTCACTGTTTACTCATTATCAGTTAAACTATGTAAATAAAAACTGATGAAAACATAGAATAACTTATGATATAAAGAATCCCCAGAAATTTCATTTTTTTCCTTCCAAAGTCCCAAAGATTAATGTCTGTCAGATATCTGGAAACACTATCCTAAAGCACTTGAAAATTAAATGATTTTACCATAGCATCAATTTGTATCAGAGTTGAGTTCTGCCAGTGATATAAAATAAATAAAAGCTAACTTTTGGGGGGAGGGTCAAACAAAAACATTAAAAATTGAGAAGTAAAAAAATTGGGAAATATCAACAAAGGGAACAAAAACTGAGGGGAAAGGGAGAGAGAAGAAGAGAGAAGAGACTGAGAGAGAGAGAGAAAGCAAGGGAGAAAGAAAAGAAGGAAGGGACTAAGGAAGGAAGGTAAGGAGGATGGAAGCAAAGAAGGTAAGAAGGATGGAAGGAAGGAAGGAAGGAACAAAGGAAGGAAGGAAGGAAGAAAGGAACAGAAAGAAAAAAATAAAAAAGAAAGGAAGGAAGAAACAAAGGAACAAAGAAAGGAAAGAGAGAGGAAAGAAAAAAGGGAGGAGAACAGGGGAAAAAAGATGGTTGCATATGAAGTCTTAAATTTCGGCTACATAGATTTGATTTTTTTTAAAGGATTTGTTTTATTCAACTTAACAGTTTCCAAAGCTGTCCTGATTTTTTTTGTGCCTCTTTCAGAATTTCATTGTAATCCTTGTACTTTTTTCATTTTCTTATCTATTTCTTTCTTTTCTTTCTTTCTTTCTTTACTTATTTATTTATTTATTTTGGAGAGCAAGATAGGGTAAGCATTCTGCCTTCTTCCTCAACCCTCCTTTTATAGATAAAAGCAGATAACTCTTTTAGCAAATATGTATAGTCAAGCAAAACAAATTCATTCATTGATTCACCAAGGTAAGTAGAGGCTTTAGAGATTGATATGTTGGGATATAATTCCAAATTTCTTTCTTGAATAGCTAGGCCAATTTATAACTCTACCAATAGTTTGTTTATGTGTGCCTTTTCCCACAGCCACTACAACTTATTTTTATTTTTTATTATCTTTGCCAACTTCATGGGTATGAGGTATAATGTTAAAATCTCTCTCTACCTTTCTTCCTTCCTTCCTTCCCTCCTTCCTTTCTTCCTTTCTTTTCTTTTTCCTTTATTTCCTTTTTTCTTTTGTTTTTTTTTTCCTGTCACTTTCTTATTCTACCAATGTGTTTATGAGGCATCCTGTTATAATTGTTATGTATTCATTTGGACTCCATGGTGTTAAGTATTTAGATTTTGGTCTAAACTAATAGTTTTCAATCTGGAATCTGTGAACTTTCTTTAAAAAAACATTTCTCCAGCTATGCATAAAATGCCATTTGTTTGTTCCATTCATTTTTTACATATTTCTTCGTGAATCATATTGGGAGAGAAAAATCAGAACAAGAGGGAATAATCATGAGAGAAAAAAACAGAAGGAAAAGAAAAGTGAACATAACATGATGATTTGCATTCAGTCTCCATAGTTCTCTCTCTGGAAGCAAATGACATTTTCTATCCAAACTTTATTGGAATTCCTTGGATCACTGAACCACTAGAATCAAGTCTGTCATAGTTGATCATCACACAATCTTGGTGTTACTATGTCAAATTAATTTCTGGTGCTGCTTTTTTTGCTCAGCATTGGTTCATGTAAATCTTTCCAGGCCTTTCTTGTTCATCATTTTTTAGAGAATAATATTTTATTATTTTCATATACCATAACTTATTCAACCATTTCCCAATTGGTGAGTATTAATCATTTTTCAGTTCTTTGCCACCACAAAAAGAGCTGCTGCAAACATTTTTGTACATATGTATCATTTTTCCTCTTTTATGATTTCTTTGGTAGTACAGTAGTAGTACTGTTAAATCCAAGGGTATGCACAGTTTTATAGTCCTTTAGATATATTTCTGTGAACTCTCTTTTAAATAAAAGTTGATAACTTTCAATATAATTGTTCTAATTTGTCAAGTCATGTATTTTAGTTTATACATTTAAAAACATTATTCTCAAAAGGTATATAGACTTCACTACACAACAAAGGGATCCATGATACACTCAAAGTTAAGAATCCCTATTCTAAACCTGCCAGATTTTTTCCTATTTTCCCAGAATTTTTTTTTTGTCAAATAATGAATCTTTGCCCCAAATACCTAAGTTCTTTGGATTTATCTAACTCTAAGCTATTATAATCATTTTCTTCTGTATGTTGTGTATCTAATCTTTTCCACTAATTGACATTCCTATTTTAGCTAGTATCAATATTTATGAATATTATTCATTTGTAGCAGTTTGAGATTTGGTCTTTCAAGGCTCTCTACAGTTCCATTTCTCTCCCTTTCCCTGCCCCTGCCCAAATATTCTTTTTTGAGATTCTTGAGTATATGTTCTGCTAGGTGACTTCTATCCATCATTTCCCCCCCTAATTCCCTAAGTAATTCTTAGGCAGTTTGGTTGGTAGTGCAGTGAATGAGTAAGCTGATTTAAGTATCATTATTATTGATATTATTTTGATAGAGCACATTGAATAATTGATATCTATCTAATTATTTATATTAATATACAATATGTTTGTACTTCTATTCACATAGTTCCTATATGTGTTTATATTCCAAAATCTTGCATGTATTCTAAAGTTTCTTTTAATGGAATTTTTGTTTATATTTTTCTTATAGATTTTATATTTTGTTTGGGTTAATTTTGTGCCTGCTACTTTAACTATTATTGTTTCAAATAATTTTAGCTGACTTTTTAGGATTCTCTAAGTTGGCCATTATATTATCTGGCTTTTTTCTTTTTAGTTTATGCTCATTCATTCAATTTATTTTTCTTATCTTACTTCTAAACAAACATTTATAGCTCTATGTCAAATGATGTAAAAGATAATCTACATTCCTACATTTCACCTGATCTTATTGGAAAGACTTATTTTCTTTAGTTGTAATGATGCCTCTTTATTTTATTTTATTTTAACATATGTATGGGTAGTTCCTCAACAATGACCTTTACAAAGCTTTCCATTACAAATTTTCCCCCTAGTCCCCTTCCCTCCCCTAGATGGCAGGAAGTCCACTACATGTTAATTATATTAAAATACTTATCTTGCTGTGCAAGAACAATCATATATACATGAACAAAAAATATCTGAGAAAGGAAACCCAATGCAAGCAAACATCGATAGAGATCATGGAAATGATATGTTGTGGTCCACATTTCATATCCCTCTCTCTGGGTGTATTTGGCTTTCTTCACTGAACAATTGGAACTGGTTTGAGACATTTCATTGTTGAAGAGAGCCATGTGCATCAGAATTGATCATCATATAATATTGTTGTTGCTGTGTATATTGATCTCCTGGTTCTGCTCGTTTCACTCAGCATCAGTTCATGCAAGTCTCTTCAGACCTCTCTGAAATCATCCTGCTGGTCGTTTCTTACAGAACAATAATATTCCATAACATTCATATACCATAATTTATTCAGCCATTCTCCAATTGATGGGCATCCATTCAGTCTCCAGTTTCTAGCCACTACAAAAAGGGCTGCCACAAACATTCTTGCACATGTGGGTCCCTTTCCCTCCTCTAAGATCTCTTTGGGATATAGGCCCAATAGAAACACTGCTGGGTCAAAGGGTATGCACAGTTTGATGACTTTTTGAGCATAGCTCCAAATTGTTCTTCAGTTCCACCAATAATGTATTAGTGTCCCAGCTTTCCCACATCCCCTCCAACATTCATCATTATCTTTTCCTGTCATTTTAGCCAATCTGACAAGTGTGTAGTGGTAACTTAGAGTTGTCTTAATTTGCATTTCTCTGATCAATAGTGATTTGGAGCACCTTTTCATATGACTAGAAATGGTTTTAATTTCATCATCTGAAAATTGCCTATTCATATCCCTTGACCATTTATCTATTGAAGAGTGGATGCCTCTTTATTTTAGATAGATACTATTTACCATATTTTAAAAGATTTATTCACTCCTATTCTTTTTTATGTATTATCAAAAGTTAGTATTGTATTTTATGACAAAATTTATGCATAACTAATAAATACATTTTATGAAAATGTAAATATTAAAATATGAAATTTTATATTTATAGTTTTCCTAATATTTAACCAACCCTAAATTTCAGAAGTGTTTTCAACCTGGTCAGCATATAATTTTTTAGATATTTTGTTTCAGACTATTTAATAATATTTTATTTAAAAATTTTAGCTCAATATTCATTAGAGGTAGTGAGTTAATGCAGTGGATCAGAATCAGGAGTTTGTCTTGCTTCAGTAGCCTAGAAGCCCATGTGACCCTGAGAACTTCCACTCACTCCTCATTTAAGCAATATTTAAAATAGTATAATAATAGTAACTAGATTTTTATGGGCATTAAATGATAATATGCATAAACTTTTAAATAACTACACTAAATCTAACTGTTATATTGACCTGTACTTTTCCCCCTCTGTTTTCACACTGATTTAGGTAACAATACCTTATTGTTTCATAAAAATAATGTTTTAATTTTACAAATAATTATGCAATATTTGCATTAATTATTCTTTGAAAATTTGATAGGATGTGTTTCACTATTCTAGAAGATGACATTTCCAAAAAAAAAAGTCACCAGAGAGTAAATTTTAGGTATAGAACATGAACCAATTTGGTCTTGCTCCTGTCCAGAATTTGATTTATGCATGACTCTTTGGAAATCTCAAGAGGACAGATGACTCTTCCTTAACCATAAATATGGTCTTGTCATTACTCTGCTTTGGGCTTCCTTATTTTCCAAAATTAGTGATAATTCCTAACAGTAATATCCAAAATCAAGAACCACTTTACATATATAGATAGATTTTTTTTTTTTTTTTTTTTTGCTGAGGCAATTGGGATTACATAACTTGCCTAGAGTCACACAGCTAGGAAATGTTAAATATCTGAGACCAGATTTGAACTCAGATCCTCCTGACTTCAGGGTTGGTGCTGTATCCACTGCACTGCCTAGCTGCCCCTACATTTCTTTTTTATATTCCATCATACCTACTTTTATATGCCTTATGGTACAAAGTAAACTACTCATTCTATAGAATATTTTTATTCTTTTCCTGCATAACAATTCAAACATTTGAAGATAGTTATGAGATACTCCCTTGTGTCTTCTTCTAACGACTAAATTTCTACAATACATTCTCATGTAACAAAGCTTCATGATTTTTTGCTTTCCTAATTAACATCCTCTAGATCATGATTTCTAAAATTTTTCCACTCGTGATCTATTTCACCTGAGAATTTTTTAAGCAATCATGGGTATATAGATATGGAAAAATAGCTATTTACTGATCATAAGTCATAATTTCATAAACCTCCATCCATTTGTGAGACTATATATGGGGGTCATGATCCCACAGTTTAAGAAACTTTGTTCTAGATTCTCTAGTTTCTCACTATTTCTTTTGAACTGTAACTAGTGATGAGCAGTGACTAGAGTCAGCACAAGAACTATGTTCTTGTTAAGTTATGTCTGACTCTCCTTGACCTGTATTTTGGGTTTTCTTGGCAGAAATACTGGAGGGGTTTGGCATTTTCTTCTCCAGCTTATTTTACAGATGAGGTGAACAGGGTTAAGTGACTTGTCCAGAGTCATATAGATAGTGTCTGAGAACAGATTTGAACTCAGGATGATGAGACTAAGCCCAATGCTCTATCCACTGTGTCACATAGTTGCCACAAGAACTATAGTAAATCTATTGTTCTTCCAATTGACAAATGACTTAAGATGTTTTTATTTTATTTTTCCAGTCCCCTGGAAATATTACATTCTCAATTAAGAGTACCAATTCAGTTTTTATTTCTGGTCCATCTGGTTTTGGGGGATAGTTTGTTTAGTCTAAAAGTTAAATTATAACTAGGAGATTCCCTATGTTTCCAGGAATATAGTTTGATTAAAACAGCAGAATAGTTCAGTGAGTTTCCCCAGAAAAACCTTACAATGAAAATGACTGCAGTACTCATTGAGAGGGGAGGTAAATTACAGGGCAAAAGAAACTTTTTTTGACTCTATTCCTACCTCTGCTAGTTAGGAAGCACCATTTCACAGGTATGTATGCTTTCATTGCAGTAACATACTTTATATTAGAGCAGCACTAGCTATACAGCTTTATGAGTATTTGCAGACTTTTACTGTATGATTCCAAGGGTATCAGCTAGGTTATCTTAACCTGAATCTTTCTCTCTCTCACTTTCTTGTTTCTCTTAAACTGCTTTCAATAGCTTTCTTCCCAGAGTCATCAGGTAGAACCAAAACTAAAAGTCTTCAATGAGAATCAAAATATGACTAATGCATGCCTATTTACCAATAGTTGAACCAACATGACACAGTTCATCATTACTGTCTATTGTAGAAATGTAAAACATCAATATTATATCACAAAACAGTATATAGGATGTTAATCAATTAGTTAAGAAACATTTGTTAAGTGGCTGCTATGTAGCAGGCATTATTCTCATCAGATTGGCACTTTATTTGCTTTATACATCATGAGATTGAAGGCAAAATGAAAACATAGCTAATCTGTTTGGTAAACAATTCTGCTGGAAAAACGATAGCAATAACAACAAAAAAAATTGATCTTCAGTGGCTACTACATTGTTGAAGTGAAATACCTTCAGTTTGACTCATTTTTCAAACAGGCTCTATCCCAATTGTCACCAAAATAAAACAAAATTAAATTAAAATTCATTATATTAAAATAAAATAATGCTTATCTTGAAAAAACCTTCCACAAATATAATGGGGAAGGCAATCTGTTCTTCATATTGTTCCCCAGGCTCATATACTATCATTAGTTCATGCTTTCATCATATTTTTAAATTCCTCATTTCCTTCAAGAACTAGCTCTATGAACAAGCCACTTAGAATTCATATCAATAGTAAAGAACAAAGATAAGCTTTACTTGAAATAGCCAAGCACTGTGAGATCAAGGAAAAATATCGGTAACAAACATTCTCAACTCCAAAGACTCAAATTAAGCACTTATTTTTCTATACTAGAAGGTTTGTAGTTCAGCTCACACCAAACAACTAAGGCCTATCCCCAAACTCAACATAGGGAATATAGAAACATTGGTATGGCAACTGGGGATAGATTTTGTAAGGAATGTTCAGTCTTTTGAATCATGAATCTATAGTTATTTAAATATAAACCTTGCTCTAGAGTCAATTGTAAGTTTAAAGAGCTTGCAATATATGCATTTCTTCACTCTAGTATTGCCTTTTTGCATTTGCAAACCTAATAATAAGGAGAATGTTTGGAGACCAAATGAGTGCATGAATCTTCAATTTGTAACTTCCTTCTTCCATGAAGGCAACAAGGAAGAAAATACAGGGTTTTTGTCCCATTATTTTATTTTTTTTATTTTTTTTAATTTTATTTGCATAAAATATGTGTGGGTAATTCTTCAACAATAACCCTTACATAGCTTTCTGTTACACGTTTTTCCCCCCAACTCCCCACCCCTCCCCTAGATGGCAGCATATCCACTACATGTTAATTATGTTAAAATATTGGCAAATCGAATATATGTATACATATTTCCAAACTTATCATTGTTGTGCAAGAAAAATCTTATCTACACAAAAGATATAGCAGATAAAGGACAATGTAAGCAAACAACAACCAAGGAGTATGAGAATGTTATGTTGTGGTCCACATTTCACATCCCTCTCTCTGGGTGTATATGGCTTTCTTCAGTGAACAATTGGAGGTGGTTTGAAACATTTCATTGTTGAAGAGAGCCATGTCCATCAGAATTGATCATCATACAGTACTGTTTTTGCCGTGTATAATGATCTCCTGGTTCTGCTCATTTCACTCAGCATCAGTTCATGTAAGTCTCTCCAAGCCTTTCTGAAATCATTTGGCTGGTCATTTCTTACACAACAATAATATTCCATAATATTCATATACCATAATTTATTCAGCCATTCTCCAATTGAAGGGCATCTATTCAATTTCCAGTTTCTAGCCACTACAAAAAGGGCTGCCACAAACATTCTTGCACATGTGGGGCCCTTTCCTTCCTTTATGATTTCTTTGGGATATAAGCCCAATAGAAATGCTGCTGGGTCAAAGGGTATGCACAGTTTGATAACTTTTTGAGCATAGCTTCAAATTGTTCTTCAGAATGGCTGTATCCATTCACAGCTCCACCAACAATGCATCAGTGTCCCAGCCCTCCCACATCCCTTCCAACATTCATCATTAACTTTTCCTGTCATTTTAGCCAATCTGACGGGTGTGAAGTGGTACCTCAGGGTTGTCTTGATTTGCATTTCTCTGATCAATAGTGATTTGGAGCACCTTTTCATA
The DNA here is from genome assembly GCA_023553655.1 of Myrmecobius fasciatus. NCBI lineage: Eukaryota > Metazoa > Chordata > Mammalia > Dasyuromorphia > Myrmecobiidae > Myrmecobius > Myrmecobius fasciatus. The sequence continues at coordinate 398,423 of JAJPUD010000572.1, read as the reverse complement.
TGACTATAAATAGTTTTAATTTCATCCTCTGAAAATTGTCTGTTCATATCCTTTGACCATTTATTGATTGGAGAATGGCTTGAATTTTTATAAATATGAGACAATTCTCTATATATTTTAGAGATGAGACCTTTATCAGAACCCTTAAATGTAAAGATGATTTCCCAATTTATTGCTTCCCTCCTAATCTTGTCTGCATTGATTTTGTTTGTACAAAAACTTTTTAACTTAATATAGTCAAAGTTATCTATCTGGTTTTCAATTAAGAGTTCCAGTTCTTCTTTGGACATATATTTATTCCATCTCTGTAGGTCTGAGAGGTAAACTATATTACATTCGTCTAATTTACTTATAGTATCACTCTTTATATCCAGATCATGAACCCATTTAGATCTTATCTTGGTATGTGGTGTTAGATGTGGGTCAAGCCCTAATTTCTTCCCCACTAGTTTCCAGTTTTCCCAGCAGTTTTTGTCAAATAGTGAATACTTATCCCAAAAGCTGGGGTCTTTGGGTTTATCAAAGACTAAATTGCTATAGTTATTGCCTAGTTTGTCTTGTGATTCTATCCTATTCCACTGATTGACTACTCTATTTCTTAGCCAGTACCAAATGGTTTTGATGACCGCTGCTTTGTAATACAGTTTTAGATCTGGTACAGCAAGTCTACCATCGTCAGCCTTTTTTTTTTCATTAATCCCCTTGAAATTCTTGACCTTTTGTTTTTCCAAATGAACTTTGCTACTATTTTTTCTAGATCTGTAAGATAATTTCTTGGGAGTTTGATTGGTATGGCACTAAATAAGTAAATTAGTTTGGGTAGTATTGTCATTTTTATTATATTCGCTCGGCCTACCCATGAGCATTTTAAGTTTTTCCAATTGACTAGGTATGATTTTATTTGTGTGGAAAGTGTTTTGTAGTTTAGTTCATATAGTTCCTGACTATCCCTTGGCAGATAAATTCCCAAATATTTTATACTATCAACAGTTATTTTGAATGGAATTTCTTTTTGTATCTCTTGCTGCTGAACTTTATTGGTAATATATAAAAATGCTGATGATTTATGTGGATTTATTTTGTATCCTGCAACTTTGCTAAAGTTGTGAATTGTTTCTAGTAGTTTTTTAGTTGAGTCTTTAGGGTTCTCTACGTATATCATCATGTCATCTGCAAACAGTGATAATTTGGTTTCCTCATTACCTACTCTAATTCCTTTAATCTCTTTTTCTTCTCTTACTGCCAAAGCTAACATTTCTAAGACAATATTAAATAATAATGGTGACAGTGGGCAGCCTTGTTTCACTCCTGATCTTATTGGGAATGGTTCTAGTTTGACTCCATTACATATGATGCTTGCTGAAGGTTTTAAGTAGATACTACTAATCATTTTAAGGAAAAGCCCATTTATTCCTATACTCTCCAGTGTTTTTAATAGGAGTAGGTGTTGGATTTTATCAAAGGCTTTTTCTGCATCTATGGAGATAATCATATGGTTTTTATTAATTTGGTTATTAATATAATTGATTATGCTAATAGTTTTCCTAATATTAAACCAGCCCTGCATTCCTGGTATAAATCCTACTTGGTCATGATTTATTATCCTGGGGATGACTTTCTGTAATCTTGTTGCTAAAATCTTATTTAAAATTTTTGCATCAATATTCGTTAGGGAAATGGGTCTATAGTTTTCTTTCTCAGTTTTCTCCCTACCTGATTTAGCTATCAGCACCATATCTGTGTCATAGAAGGAATTTGGTAGTACACCTTCTTTTCCTATTTTTTCAAATAGTTTATATAGTATTGGAATTAGTTGTTCTTTGAATGTTTGGTAAAATTCACATGTAAATCCATATGGCCCTGGAGATTTTTTCTTAAGGAGTTGATTAATAGCTTGTTCTATTTGTTTTTCCAAAATAGGGATATTTAAATAATTTATTTCCTCTTTTGTTAATCTGGGCAATCTATATTTTTGTAGATATTCCTCCATTTCATTTACATTATCAAATTTATTGGCATAAAGTTGGGCAAAGAAACTCCTAGTTATTACTCTAATTTCCTCTTCATTGGAGGAAAGTTCTCCCTTATCATTTTTGAGACTAATAATTTGATTTTCCTCTTTCCTTTTTCTAATCAAATTAACTAAAGGCTTATCTATTTTGTTGGTTTTTTCATAAAACCAACTCTTACTTTTATTTATTAATTCAATAGTTTTCTTATTTTCAATTTTATTGATCTCCCTTTTAATTTTCAGAATTTCCAATTTGATATTTAATTGAGGGTTTTTAATTTGGTCTTTTTCCAGCTTTTTTAATTGTAAGCCCAGTTCATTGATCTTCTCTTTCTCTGTTTTACGCAAGTAAGCATCTAGAGATATAAAATTACCCCTTATAACCGCGTTAGCCGTGTCCCACAAATTTTGGTATGTTGTCTCATTGTTGTCATTCTCCTGGATGAAATTTTTGATTGTGTCTATAATTTGCTCTTTCACCCATTCATTCTTCAGGATTAGATTATTTAATTTCCAAATAACTTGTGGTCTATTTTCTCCTGGCCTTATATTACATGTGAGTTTTATTGCATCATGATCTGAGAAGGATGCATTTACTATTTCTGCTTTTCTGCATTTGATTTTGAGGTTTTTATGCCCTAACACATGATCAATTTTTGTATAAGTTCCATGAACCCCTGAGAAAAAAAGTATACTCCCTTCTATCACCATTCAATTTCCTCCAGAGATCTATCATACCTAACTTTTCTATCCTTTTGTTAACCTCCCTAACTTCTTTCTTATTTATTTTGTGATTTGATTTATCTAATTCTGAGAGAGCAAGGTTGAGTATAGTATTACTATATACTATATAGTACCACTAGTATAGTATTACTGTCTATTTCTCCTTGCATCTCTGTTAGTTTCTCCTCTAGGAATTTGGATGCTATACCACTTGGTGCATATATGTTAAGTATTGATACTGCTTCATTGTCTATGGAACCCTTTAGTAAAATGTAATTTCCTTCCTTATCTCTTTTAATTAGATCTATTTTTGTTTTTACTTGATCTGAGATAAAGATTGCTACCCCTGCCTTTCTTTGTTCACCTGAAGCATAGAAGATTCTGCTCCAGCCCTTTACCTTCACTCTGTATGTATCTCTATACTTGCAAACAATATATTGTAGGATTTTGGCTTTTAATCCAGTCCGCTACCCACTTCCGTTTTATGGGAGAGTTCATCCCATTCACATTCACAGTTAAAATAACTATATCTGTATTCCCTGCCATCTTATTTACCCAGAGTTATGATTTTCTCTTCCCTTTCCCCTCTCTCCCTTCCCCCCTCCCCAGTACTTTGCTCTTGATGACCACCTCCCACCAATAATCCTCCTCCCTTTAGAGTCCCTCCCTCCCCTTTATACCTTTCCCCTAATCCTTCTATTAGTTTATATCTTTCCTTTTCTCCCCTCCCTCCTACCTTCCCACAAGGAGGGTCAGTGCTTTCTTTGAAGCCAAATGTGTCTGATATACTCTCTTAGACTCCAATCTAATGAGAGTAAGGTTTACACAATACTCATCGCCCTCCCTTCTTTCCCTCAATTATATTAGATCTTCTATGTCTCTTTATGAGATTTTGCCTTATTTTACCTCCTTTATTTTTACTTATTTTGCCTCCTTTCCCCCCTACCCCCTTTTTCTTTTTCAGTATGGTATCCCTTCCACCTCTAATTTCTTTTCCATTATTATCAAAGAAAAATCAAATTATACTGCCATTCTTTAAGGATACCTATAGTAGAAATATAGTTCTCAAGAGTTTTCCTTTTTACCTTTTTATGCTTCTCTTGAGTTCTCTATTTGGAGGTCACATTTTTTGTTCAGATCTGGTCTTTCAATTAGAAATAGGTGAAATTCTCCTGTATTATTGAATGACCATCTTCTTCCCTGGAAGATGATGCTCATTCTAGCTGGATAACTTATTCTTGGCTATAATCCAAGTTCTTTTGCCTTTCGGAATATCTGATTCCAGGCCCTTCGATCCTTTAAAGTGGAAGCTGACAGATCCTGTGTAATTCTAATTACAGTTCCTCGGTATTTGAACTGTTTCTTTCTAGCTGCTTGCAATATCTTTTCCTTGGTGCTATAGTCCTGAAATTTGGCCACGATATTCCTTGGGGTTTTAATTTTGGGGTCTCTTTCTGGAGGTGATCGGTGAATTCTTTCAATGCCAATTTTGCCTTCTGATTCTAAAATATCAGGGCAATTCTCTTTCATGATTTCCTGGAAGATAGCATCCAGGTTCTTTTTTTCATCATGGCTTTCAGGGAGTCCTATAATCCTTAAATTGTCTCTCCTGGATCTGTTTTCCAAGTCAGTTGTTTTTCCTAGGAGATATTTCATGTTTTCTTCTATTTTTTCATTTTTTTGTTTTTGTTTGACTGATTCTTGAAGTCTTATTGAGTCATTTACTTCTATTTGTTCAATTTTAATTTTTAAAGTATTATTTCCTTCAGTTATCTTT
>JAJPUD010000572.1:350414-388912 GCA_023553655.1 Myrmecobius fasciatus | reverse complement strand
TGATCGGTGAATTCTTTCAATGCCAATTTTGCCTTCTGATTCTAAAATATCAGGGCAATTCTCTTTCATGATTTCCTGGAAGATAGCATCCAGGTTCTTTTTTTCATCATGGCTTTCAGGGAGTCCTATAATCCTTAAATTGTCTCTCCTGGATCTGTTTTCCAAGTCAGTTGTTTTTCCTAGGAGATATTTCATGTTTTCTTCTATTTTTTCATTTTTTTGTTTTTGTTTGACTGATTCTTGAAGTCTTATTGAGTCATTTACTTCTATTTGTTCAATTTTAATTTTTAAAGTATTATTTCCTTCAGTTATCTTTTTTAGCTCCTTTTGCAGCTGGCCAATTGAATTTCTTGATTCAATGCATTCTTTTTCCATTTTGCCAGTTTTGTTTTTCAGTGAATTGTTGTCTTTTTCCAATTCACCAATTTTGTTTTTCAGTGAACTGTTTTCTTTTTCCAATTCACCAGTCCTATTTTCCAGTTTTTGATATTTCTGTTGCACTGATCTCAATTTATTTCCCCATTCTTCCTCCAGCTCTCTTTTGAGATTCTTAATGCAATCTTCCAGGTAAGCCTTCTGAAAGAGAGACCAACTTAAGTCTGTCTTTGTGGCTTCATCTGGGATTGTTTTCATAATGTCAGGATCTGAGGACTGTTCTATTTTTTGTCCATAAAAGCTGTCTATGGTGAGAGCTCTTTTCTTCTTGCTCATGATTTAAATTTGGGATAACAGTCACCAGCAGAGAATTCTGCAACAATTTGTATTTGCCCTGGGGCAGTTTGCCGAGTTGACTTCCAGACTGAGGCTGGTCGGGCTAGATTTGCACTAGGACCACGTTTTCAGCTGCTCTCAATCCACCTTTTACCAAAGGCAGATCTGCCAAAGCACCTGCCCGCAAGCAGAGCAAAGTGGCCCAGGCATCTCCCAGGGGCTTCCTGGGTGCCTAAAATCCACCCCTTTATCGCAGCCCTGACTTCCATCCCGGCTGGAGTCTGATTGCGACCAGAGGCCGATTTCCCCTGAGGCTAACCTTCTCCGGAGTTCTTTCAAGGTAGACTTTTGATAGAAGTGCGTTGTAGTCCAAATGTTTGGCGGAGCCCTCACTCCAAAACCAGTTCGAAGGCTCACTTTGTCTGGGTCTGAAAGGAAGGTCCCAGGAGTTCACAGAGAACGCTGTCTGCAGTTCGCTATCTTGGCTCCGCCCCCTTTTGTCCCATTATTATAATTATTAACCATGTTAATGGTTATTAAATGGTCCCCTGGTGGCTTAAAAGAGTGAAATCAGCTGCAAAAGAAAAAGAAATAAAGATTTCTGCAAGCCCAGATTTTTAGTTTCAGGTGAACTAATCATCCACCTTAGGACTAATAAAGCTCCTCTCAGTTGTTCTGTGCTACTCATATCCAGTCAAAATTATTGCCTAAATTTGGAACTAGGCCCAAAGGGCTATCAAACTTCCTATACCCTTTGATCTAGCAGTGTCTCTATTGGGTCTGGTATCCCAAAAAGATCATAAAAAAAGGAAAAGGACTCACATGTGCAAAAATTTTTTCTGTAGTCCTTTTTGTAGTGACAAGGAACTGGAAACTGAGTGGATCCCCATCAGTTGGAGAATGGATGAATAAATTATGGTATATGAATGTTATGAAATATTATTGTTCTATAAGATATGATGAAAAGGATGATTTCAAAGAGGCCTGGGGAGACTTACATGAACTGATGCCGAGTGAAATGAGCAGAACCAAGAGAACACTGTACGCAGCAACAACAAGATTATATTATGATCAATTGTGATGGGACTTGGTGTTTTTTGGCAATGAGGTGATTCAGGCCAATTCTATCTAATAGACTTATTATGGAGAGAGTCATCTGCATCCAGAGAGAGAACTATGGGGTCTGACTGAATGTAGAACATAGTATTTTCACTTTTGTTGTTGTTGCTTGCTTGTTTTTTCTTTCTCATTTTTTCCCTTTTGATGTGATTTTTCTTGTGCAGAATAATAAATGGAAATATGTTTAGAAGAATTGCACACATTTAGCTTATATTGAATTGTTTGTTTCCTAGGTGGGAGAGGGAGGGAAACAAATTAGGAACACAAAGATGCATGTTGAAAACTATCCTTGCGTGTATTTTCACAAATAAAAAGATGTTATTAGAAAAACAAAACAAAATTACTGTCTACCCTACAAATTGTTAGATAAGGCATGGAACTTCCTATAGTGTCATCTATCCCTAGGAATTTTGCTGCCTTTGCTCCTGCTGCAACTCTTTTCTCTATCTGGAAACACCACCCACTGCAACTCTAGAGACCATGTCTTATTTCCCTCCAGAGTTAATACACTTAACATTCAAACTTTGCATGGGACTGGACCATGCTAATGAATGAATGAATGAGTAAAAACTCACCCAATTCATTACAACTAGATCACTCTAAAGCATAGTTCATATCCCATTTATCCATTCCCTTGCCCCAAATTTCTACCTCTTGACTTTGGCCTAGAAATTAAATCAATAGGCAATTGCTTCTATCCTCTACAGAAAAATGTGGCAATCAACTGCCTTGTGGCTCCATTCACTATTGCATAGATTCCTTACACTAAAATTCTTTCCCCTGTCCATGAGTTGTTTTTTTTTTTTTTGTTTTTTTGTTTTTTTTTGCTGAGGCAATTGGGGTTGAGTGACTTGTCCAGGGCCTCACAGCTAGGAAGTGTTAAGTGTCTGAGGCCAGATTTGAACTCAGGTCCTCTTGACTTCAGGGCTGGTGCTTTATCCACTATGCCACCTAGCTGCCCCCATGACTTTCTTATAAGTGTTTTTTCCTCCCCCCTCTTAAGAAAATATAAGTTTTTCAGAGGCAGAGATTATCTTACTTTTGGATCTGTATGCCCAACATTTGCTATAAAAAAACAATAAATGCTTTCATTCATTCATTCATTCAGTTAAAGAAACTCCATTAATAAAGAAGTATAATTGTTCTGAAACATATTACCAAAGAGTCACATCTCTATTATGTGTTAGAGGTAGGACTTGAACCTAGGTGTCATCTTCCTAACTTGGAAGTTGGCTTCTTTTTACTATGTCTCAAATCTTCTTAAAAAAATGAGTTATTATCCAATTAAAAAAAAAGAAAATCTCAAATCAAGTTTCTACTACATACCTGAAGAGAGTTCAGAACTACATAGAACTCAGTCTTTGCCTTCAAGGAGCTTATAATGTGTCTGTTCACTAGAATTCCCTTAAAGCATTTACAAACATAGTATTAGAGAAACTATTAAAATATGAAAGCCAAATGAGTCCATCACTTTCCAATTTCTAATTTAACTTCCCTTTTCCATGAAGGCAACAAGGAAAGATACAACACAGGTCATTCCACTCATTATAATAATTATACTATGTTTATAGTTACTAAATGACCCCCTAGCAATCTGAGAGAGTAAAAGAGGTAAAAGAGCAGCAAACCAAAAAAAAAAAAAAAAAAGAGTAAATAGCATAATACTTTGAAAATCTAAAGCAAGGCATTAAACATTGAGAAATGTTCTTTGTCATTAAGCTTTGAGGAATAAATACTCCAGTGATTTACACCGCAGCATTTAGAAAACTGGAAAGAACCTCTCATGCAATGTAACTGGTAAAGAGAATATTTAAATGGGGACATTAAAACCAGAGATTTAGAGTTCTAAGTGAGCACAGAGTTATCGTCTTCATTTTATTTATAAAGAAATTATGAGCTAGAGAGCAATGAAGTCATTTGTCCAAATAGCACATATATTAAATAGCAGAGCTAGGAATTCAACCTATGGCCTTTGACTCCAAGGTCATTGTTCTCTTTACGGCACCACACCCTAGTATTATGGATTAGATTCTTCACAATGGGGTACACACTGTAAGAGAAGCTACTCAGCATAAAGGGAAGTCCTACTTCCTATCTTGGAAGTTTGTAAGCTAGAAGTCTACTTACTGTGCCTGGATGCTGTGCTTAGCTATGCCAGAAATTGTATTTGAACAACATTGACCCAATCCTAGATTATACTGATTGATAACACCATATTTCCCATTTTCCACTATTCACAAGCACAAATGTTTTGTTCCAAGATCTTCATCAAGCTCTCCATAATTTATGTTGAGAGATGAATTTAGTCATCAAGGAACAGCTTGAAAGAACCATACAATTTCCCAAGCACAATTCATATCAAACTTGTCATCGTGTTCATTTTTTGCATTGAATTCATCCATTTACAGTGGCAGTCCCTGTTATAAGGCACTAATGTTGTAATTCATTGGGCTGTCTGTCCAGCTACATGTTATAGTCTAGAAAACAAAAATTTTAACATCCACTTTTTAACATATGGATTATTATCCCAATTTGTATTGCATAATCTTAGCTTATTTAAAAGAATCCATAATATTCTGGGTCATAATATCATCCACAAGTAAGAGTATTTGAAGGACCTTGCCATCTACAGAAAATCTATTTTCTCCCTGTCCATGCCAAGGACCAGTATTTCAAGTCAACCAATCTCAATTACTCTTAGTGATTTCCTAGAAAAATAAAAATATCAAACATTTATTTTAAAAATACAGATCTCATCATAGTTATACGGAATGATTACAAATCTTGGGACACAACAATCTCTGAAAAATCAAAGTTTCATTTACCCCAAAGGACAATGAAAAGATCTATGCTGGGAACAAAAAATCTTCACTTTATTTCCTAAGATGTCCAAAGTACAAGAAATGGTGTAAGCAATACCATTGGGGAAATGCATAATTAAAGCAAGAAATGAGTGAGAGTAAAGGACAACAGATGGGTAGCCACATGCTACAGTGGTACTCATAAAAAGTTATTTTAAAAAAAAGAACTAGAGAAAGCTTCAAACATGTTAAGTAGAATATCAATAGAAGATCTATACAAGAACAAGATAAAAAGCACAGAGAATATGAATGCCAAGAAAGTTGCAATCTGAACAAACTGAGGCTATACTGATGAGATCACAAATCCACTGAAATACTGATCTAAATATACCATGTATATTTCTGCTTCTATACCCTTACTCATGCTGTTCCTTTCACCTACAATACTATCTCTGATTCCTTAAGCTTATTTATATTTTATCTCTCTTTCAGGGTCCATCTCCTTGAAGTCTTCCCTTTTACTATATATGAGATACTGTGCTAGGCATTGTAAGGAGATGAATCAGACAGACAGACAAAGAAAGAAAGAGACAGAGATAGGGAGAACTAGATCCCTGGGTTTTGAACTGGAAGAAACTTTAAAGTTTACCTAACCCAATCTCTTCTTTATAAGCCCACTATTAATCCTCCAAACTTACTTATTATCTACTCCTTTTATTTGGTCCTTATTGTGTTATGTTGGAAAAAACATGTGACAGTGGTAAAAAGGTCTAAATTCTGGTGCCAATCCCATCACTTACTAGTTGAGTAAATGTGGGTGAGTCATTTAGCTACTTCAACTTCAGTATCTGCACTGCTTCACAGTATCTTTAGGTGCCCAAAGTGGAGTGTAATACTGACTCTGGCAAATACTGGCAAAACTTTTCAGAAAAAGAAGCAACTAATCAAAATAGGAGCACATCTATGCTAAGATTAAGATCATTATTAATTCTTCCTTTTCCTTTACCTCTCACATGTCATTGAGACTTGTTTCTTTTTCTGAAATGCCTTATATGTGGCAAGATGCATGACTTGATAATCTTTGTGCCCTTCCATAGCCTAACATGGGAGCCACTGAAACAGTGTTTTGTACATAAAGAATGCTTAATGAACACAGATTTGTTGACTAGTAAAGAATAAGCCAATCAACAAATCTCCCCCCCCCCCAAGGCAATTGGGGTTAAGTGACTTGCCAGGGTCACATAGCCAAAAAGTATTAAGTGTCTGAGGCTAGATTTGAATTCAGGTCCTTCTGACTTCAGGGCTGGTGTTCTATCCACTGTGCCATCTAGCTGCCCCTAACAAATATTTTTGATATAGCAATACAATATAATATAATATAATATTCATCATTGATTAATATCCATGTATGTACATATGGTCTGGCTGACACAAACCTGGGTGAAGCACTTAGCACCTTATACCTGTCTTCTGAATTCCCATATCTGCTGAAACTTCATTTCCCCACCAGATTCTAGATTAATCATCTGCCCAGAAATTTTCATGGACTCCTCATTTACTATAACAGAAACACTTTAGTCTGGTATTTAAAAATTAGCATTCAATTAACAACTTTAGCAAAGTTGTAAGATATAAAATAAACCCATATAAATATTAGCATTTTCTATATACTACAAAAAACCCCACCAAAACCAAACTTGCAAGAATAGATAGAAAAAATAAAGTCTACTTAAAATAACTGTGCACAATATAAAATAATAGGGAAACTGCCTGTCAAGACAAATCCAGGGACTACATGAACAAAATTACAAAGTTTTCTTCACATAAATAAAAATAGATAGTAAACAATTGTAGAAATATACATTGCCAGTGGCAGGACAAGTCAATATTTTTAAAATGAAATTCTGCTTAAGTTAATTTACATATTCAGTATTATACAAATAAAACTACTAAAAATACTCTATAAAGCTAGGAAAAAAATTCATTTGAAAGAACAAAAGGTCAAGAATATCAAAGCAATCAATGGGGAAAAAGATGTGAATAAAGGTGGCCCAGCAGGACCATATCCCAAACTGTATTATAAAGCAGTAATCATCAGAATAATGTAGTACTGGCTAAAAATAGAGTGGTAGATCAGTGGAATAGGTAAGTCATATAATATAATAATAAAGGAACATAGTATGTTTGGTAAACCCAGAGATCCAAATTTGGGGGTTAAGAACTCACTATTTGAAAAAATGCTAGAAAAACTGGAAAGCAATGTGGAAGAAACTGGGCACAGAATAATATCTCACACCATATACCCAGATAAAGTAAAAATAGATAAATTATTTAAACATAAAGGATGATATCATAAATAAATTAGAACATCATGAGAACCATTTGCCTCTGTGGTCCACGGAGAAGTAAAGACATTTATGACTAAGAAAGAAACAGAAAAAACCATGGGAAGTAAAATGCATAAGTTTGATTACATGAAATTAAAAGTTTTTTACAAAAACAAAATTAATGCAGCTAAAATTAAAAGAAAAAAGGACATTGGGGGATTGGATTTATATCAAGCTTATTTGATAAAAACTTCATTTCCCAAATATGTAGAGAATTGAATCAAATTCACAAAAATAAGAAACATTCCCCAACTGATAATTTGTCAAAGGATATAAACAGCCAATTTTTAGAAGACTCAAATCTATTAATAGCCACCTTTAAAAAAAAAGCTTTAACTCACTTTTGAGAAAATAAATTAAATTAAAACAACTTTGAGTTGCCACCTCTCACTTCTCAGATTAGTTAACATGACAGAAAAAGAAAATAACAAATGCTGAAGGTGGTGTAGAAAAGTTGACACACTGATGAACTGTTAGTAGAATTGTGAATTAGTTTAGCCAAATTGAAAACAATTTGGAATTATGCCTAAAGGGCTATAAAACTGCATATAGAGTTTGATGCAACAATACCACTAATACATCTTTATCTCAAAGAGATTCCCCCCAAAAAAAAAAGATGGAAAGGGCCCATATTTACAAAAATATTTATAGCAACATTTTTTTTTTGTGGTAGCAATGGATTGGAAATAGAAGGGATACCCATCAATTGCAGAAGGGATGAGCAAGTTGTTTAGGTAATGGTAATAAAATATTGCTATGATATAAGCAAAGACAAGTAGGATTAATTTTAGAAAAATCTGATACAAAAGAAAATGAACAGAAACAGGAGAACGTTGTACACAGTTAACAGCAACATTGTAGAAATGATTAACTATGAAAGATTTAATTTCTTTGATCAAAGCAATGATCCAAGACATTTCCAAAGGCTCATGAAGAATGCTATTCATGTTCAGAGAAAGAACTGATGAACTCTGAATACAGATTGAAGCATATGATTTTTTAAATTTTTTTTTAATTTGTGTCTTTTTTGCAACATAGTTAATATAGAAATTTGTTTTGCCTGATTTAATATGTATAATCAATATCATATTGCTTGCTTTCTCAAGGGGTGGAAGGGAGGAAAGAAATTTGCAACTTAATTTTTAAAATAAACATTAAAATCCTAGAGGTAATAGGGAGCCAGATTTAGTTTACCGAACAGGGAGTGATTGGGAAGATGAACTGGAATGGGGAAAAACTTTGAGATCTACCAGAAGCTCTGTGCAATAATATAGGAATGAGGTAATGAGGACTTGAGCTAGGGTGGTGGGAATATCAGGTGCCTCTATACTATGTTGTGAAGGTAAAATCCACAGAACTTGAAAGTGGAGTCAGAGAAAAGGAGGTATCTAAGATAACATCTAGATTTTAAAACTAGGTGACTAACAGGATGGATTTCTTCTCAGAAAGTTCAAAAAAGCAAATGGTATGTGTGGAGAGATATTAAATTCAGTTTGGAACATAATAAGTTGAAAATGTTTAAAAGATATACACATCAATCTGTCCAATAGGCATAGAGAAGTGTATATAGATATATATACAAAATACGTAAAGGCAATTTGGAAGAGGGTCAAGAAAGGCTACTAGAGAGGGCAGGTAAGGATTTAGGCTCTTTAGCTGAGTTTTGAAGGAAAAAAAAAAGAATCCTATCACCATTTTTTGACATCCATCTGTGTAACCAAAAGCAAATACAATCCAAGAAACATTTAATTCTGTTCATCTACTATATGTAAGGCACACTATATAAAGCACTTAATTTTTATATTCCTTAGCCTACCAATTCCCTAGGATCTGTCTACTAAACCAAGATGCTCTTAGAGTCAAGACTACATATATTTCATAATTAATCACATATGATCTTATGATGTTTCTTCCATTTTCTTCAGTGGTTATTTCAAACTTGCATTTCTTTACTTTTCATATAGTGCTATATCTCTCCAAATGAGAAGATATGTTCCTAAAGCTCAGAACCCATATACTCTGATTCCTATAGCTGACATGGTCTCAGTGCCAGCAACTGGCATGCAACAGACACTAGCACATAAAGGATACTTGTTTTGACTTAATGTGAAACTAATAAATAACAATTCATACTAGAGTGGTGCACTCAATGTGCTAACCACAAGGTGTGAGAGTCTTGTGAGCTGAAAGACTTCATCTCTGAGGTGTCTTAGAGAGCCCCTCAGTTAATTCTGTCTTACCACCTCAAAGTGAAACATTAGCTGCAGTGCTGTCTCAAAGGTCAGAACTTACATTTTTTTTCACCTCAGGGTCCCTAAGTTTCTAAGACTTTCACCTCCCACTCCTCATTTCTAAGTAAGCAAATTCCATTTTGTCATGTTCTCTAAGGAAAAAAAAAAACTGGCTGCTATTTTTGTCACTCTTAAGACCAGAACTCCTAAAAGTATGTCTATCACTTCATTTCTCCTCATAGCTCAGCAGAAAGTCCTGGCATGAAAGTTAGATCTATATTATTTCCTAGTTCTGCCACTGTTACTGTGATGCTGGACAAGTCACCTCACTCTTTTTTCCTCATTTCTCTATCATACTGGAAGACATCATCTCTGAAGTCCCTTTCAAACTTGAACAGGCCATGGGTCTCTGACTTTGTATGGCATGGTACTTGTTATCTTCTGACAATTCTAGTCCACTGATCAGAGGGAAAGGGGGCAAATTTTACTCACATATGTGAGCCAGACCCTTCCTTTCCTTGCAGCTGCCAGGATCATCACTTTTATGGAGACTAAATCCACATAAGGTCCTTTAATGCTAAAGTGTCTGTGGGTCTTTCATGCTATGCCTAAGTAGAAATGAACTTTTTTAAAGTGTTATAAAAAATTAAATTTACCAAAAAAATACTTCCAGATGGAAGCAGTGTGGCAGAGTCAAAAAACCCCCACTGGTTCTGAATAATAAATAATAATAATGATAATAATCATAATGGTGGTGGTGGTGATGGTGGCAGTGCTGATACCTATCATTTCTGTAGCAAAGGTTTCAAAAGCACTTTATCTATTATTTCATTTTATCCTCACAACTGAGAGATGTAGGTGCTATTTTCATCTCCAATTTGCAGAAGGGTAAATGATCTATCCAGTGTCACATAGCTAATAAATGTTTGAGACAGCATTTAAATTCAGGTCTTCTTGACTCAAAATCCAGCATCCTAACCTCTGTGTTGTTGTTGCTCCGTCATTTCAGGGGTGCCCAAATTTGTGATCCAATTTGGGGATTTCTTGGCAAAGATGTTAGAGTGGTTTGTCATTTTCTTTTCTATATCATGTTACAGATGATAAAACTGAGGCAAATAGAGTTAACTGGTTTGCCCAGAGTCACAAAGTTAGTAAGTGTTTGTATCACCTATCTGTCTCAAAGGATTTTATCTCAAATCCTACTTCTGATGCTTACTACCTGTGTGGTACTGGACAAGTCACTCCAATCTCTTTAGGTCTCTGTTTCTTCATATGTAAAATGAGGCAGTCATACTAAATAGTCTCTAGATTCCTTTCAGATTTAGATTCATGCTCTTGTATCAGATCAGTGGAGGATGGATGGGTATAGAACTATTGAGACAATGGAGCTATGTTCATTAATTGATGACAGCAAAATTTCATCAGTTAGGTCCTGTGTTTGATATAAGTGGATATAATGATAATGGTATATATATATACATATGTATATGTATATATATACCATTATCATATATACCATATCCTAACATATCTATATACATAACATGAGTTCTAACTCACAGTGTGATATCACACTGTGAGTTAGAACTCATGTTATGTGTATAGAAGATGATTATCCATCTCTCCTTCTAAATGGGTAAAGAAATAGAAGAATTGGAAAGTTGGTTATTTGTTCAGTATTATATATCATTTGGGTGATTGCACCTCATTTGGGATGAAGTTATCCAGTATCCACAGATAATAAGATCCCTATATTTTGTGTAGGCTTTGATTTTCTAATGGATAGCTGGATAGTTTGTGAAGAATGGTCTGGTGATGAATGGGTATAATAGCTTAGACAAGTGAAATCATTCACCCAGAATGGTGAGGGGGACAAAGAAGGGAAGATGGTTTTTGGAGGCTCAGCAGGAAGAGATCTTTGCCTACATGTTGGCACTCCTAGGTTCTCAAGCTTCATGTAACCCCAGGCCTCTCCCTCTAGGTAAACTCCAGCTTTAGTTTTCCCTGCAGAACTTTACTGTTTGGCAGGGCTCTGTGAGGATACCTATCCCTTAATTCTCAACTTTTTCAGAATTACCTTTCTGATAGAATTCCCACAAGTCAGACTTGTTGTTTTTCAAAGATAGGAAACTCCCCTCAATTCAATCAGCATTATTGCACAAATGGTCCCATGATCTGCATATGTTATTTCTTCCAGAGTATTTAGATTCTCATAGGGTATTTCTAGAGATGCATATCTTACCCCAAGTAATAAATGATAGCATTACAGGCACTTTTAGGGGATGTTTAGAAGCAAATGCATCTGTTGCTCTTTCTTTAAATCGTACCACTTTCCAGGAATTCTCATATCTAAGGATTGTCCTCTAGAAGACTAGTCCTTGGTACATTCTTACCATTACCTAGGGAAATTGAGGAAAGAGTAAGTGGATGTGAGATGCTCAGTGCACAATAATAATTTAATAAATGTTTTTTTCATTGATTCATTTTATTCAGTTACACAAAGAGGAGTAGATCAAAACCTAGGATTTTTGACTTCCACTTCTAAACACTTCACTAGCAATTGCTCATTGATCCCTTCACTTCTTTGAACTCTCAAACTTTAGGCCTAGCACATACTCCCTTTATTTCTTCCAAACAATCTTTTATGTGCCCTCTTGCCTTCAACCAAGCTCCCACCCACAGCTAACTGCCTCACACTTATTTTATCTGTCTGAGCAGAATAGAAAAACAGATGAGTCAAATATGTCAGGATTTTAATCTGAAGCCTAAAGAGAGTGTGGGTGTTTGCAGAGCTAGAGAAGAAAATAGCAAACTATTCCAGTATACTTGTCAAGAAAACCCTAAATGGGGTCACAGAATGGGACACAACTGAAATAACACAACAATAAAATTTCTATTTTATCTCTATTTATTTTGTTAGATATTTTCTAATTACATTTTAATCTATTTCAGCTTACTCTCAAGACCACATGTCTGACACCTCTGATGTAACATATGATGCTAATTATTCTCAGTGTTTCTGCTGGAAGGAATCCTCTTTGGTTTCAAAAACATATTCATTAACAACTCAGAAAGGCTAAGTGACTTCCCAAATCTATAAAGTTAGTGAATATCAATATGAATATATGTAAATATAATGTGATAATGAATATAAGTAAATATAATGAATATTATATGGATAATCCTGAACTCTTGCTTTAAAGACAAAGTCATTTCTGAGGAAGCTGTCAACATCTTGGTACCATGGCAAGGGCATTGCTTTTGCAAAGTTCTTTGGTTTATATAACTCTTCTGTTGCTTAGTACTTATGTGCCCTGAGATAAATCACTTAGTCTCTTTCATAGACACAAAAAAATTCTATACAATAAAGGAGTTGGACTGAATTACTTATAAGATCCCTTTTGTTTCCTGATCCATAATCTATGATAAGTAGATACATGAGGAAAATTTAATTAAAGCAATTAGGAAAAATAGCAACACAGGAATAAAGAAAATTTGACAGTTTCCCTGACTCCTAAAAGTTACTCTTTCTGATTAGACATTTTATCTCTCTACTTGGTAGAATATCTCCTATCAAGAAAGCTATTTAGTTTGTATCTTTGTGAATGTGGTCAGGCCCTCTGGAGAGCATTTTTATAATATTTTCATATAAATGTTCCCATTGTTGGGATTTCAGACAAAGGGAAGTGCTAAGGGAAGGAAGAAATCAACAAATTTGGCAGCTATCAGACCTGCTACCTCAGACCCAGATGCCCATTCTTTTTTCCCAAGGGCAAGATCCCTGACCAGTTCAATGTTTAAGTGAAAAAAGTTAACATATCAGTCCAGACATATGAATGATGCTCCACTGTAAACTTGGGCCCTGAGCCAGAAATAGGCTTGATGTGCAGACGGCTGCTTTGTCTGAAGGGTGCTGGACTATACTGATAACAAGACCGGAAACCCATCAGAGACACCCAATTGCATACCTCTGGGCCTCATCAAAATTACCTGCCAAGGAGGCACTGCACTAGACCTGCACCTTGTCAACCCCTGTTGTAATAGAAAACAGCTGCTTTGGCAAAGAAATGAGTGAAGCAGAAGAGAAAGAGACTGGAGGAGGGGGAATCATTCATAATTTTCTCTGGTTATACTAAGCTACAAGAGTTGTAGGCACAAAGAATGAGGGGAGGTTCTCTCCATTGAGCCCAGGGGTTATTAGCCCTTTTTTGTTGTGTTCCACTGGACATCTTGACTTGATTATACCAGCCTTCAAAGTCATTATGCCTTGACTGGCTTAATATATTTGTTTATTGAAAACTCTGGCCACCTCTGTTTGGAATGAACTCAAGCTAGAGGAATAGAATGGCAGAGGAGATGAGGCAAGAATTCCAATCATGCTCTACTGTGAAAGGGGGATGATTCAAGATCCCCTGACCTACTTTGTGAAGGAAGGCAGAGAATTCTCACCATAGCTTTGTGATCACCCACCACATGGTTTTATTTACTAGAACTTAAAATCTTTCTTGAGTGCAGGTGCAATTTCTTTTTGTTGTTTGTATATCCCTGTACAATGCCTGGCACATATCACAGAAATCCCTTCAACATTTCAGGAGTTAAAGGCATGATGCCCCCATAATCTGGAAAATTCACATAAAATTTTTTTTGCCCTTTCTTCATATGAAAAAAGAATTCTGATTTTTTTTTCCTTTTTTTTCTTTTATGGGGTCTTTACAGTACATTATCATAAAATTTGGGTTGGTATTGTATAACTACACTTATAGATATAAAGATATATCTTTTATGCATTTCTAAGTATCTAAATTTTTTCTGTTAGCTTTGTGTATCATCTGTATCTTCCACAAAAGTCCCCCAAAGTTCCTTTTTAATTTCTTGTGCCAACCCATGATATATTGAAATTATGATGAAGAAAGTCTTGATGTGGAAGAGGTAAGTGTAGATTCTTAACAGATGTTTGTTGATTGATTGATGATAATACTATTTGAGAGGATTCTTGTAGTGAATTGAGTCCCATATGGCCAATGCTTACCTGTAAAAAGTACAACTTTGTATTCATTTGAGTTAATTCCTAGTATTTTCAACAAGTCATAAAATCATACAATGACTAAGCAAAAAGTGGCCTCTCAACTTCAACTCCTTCATTTTTTAGATGAAGAAACTGAAGTTCTTTCCTCAAGACTAGACAGAACCAAAAAGAGAAAAATCATAGATTTTGAGCTGAAAGGAACTCAGAGACTACTGAATCCAAACTCTACCCAAATTATAGACTAGAATGCTGGCTCATTAGAATCTTATCCCGGAGCTCTTTCTACTATACAGCATAAAGACTATGGAACTGGAATGTTTAACACAAGAAAGTCATGATGCATGGATTGACTTGATCGACACAAGTCTGGTTGACTTGGATCACAAATGAATAGTGTTGTGAAGTAAACTAGATAAAAAGAAAAAATTAATTTCTTGAACTCCTGGATCATATTTAAAAGTTTTCAAAAGGGATTATTGCAAAATTCAATGTGAAAAAAATATATAAAATTAGGACAAGATCTATGTAACTGTGGATGTGTTAATGGTTTTTATGATAATTGATTTTTTCCTCTTTTTCTTCAGTGCCTGGCACATATTAAATATCTACTAAATGTAATTTTATTTACTTATTCACCCATTAATTCAACAGCCCTGCAGTATTTATTGTTTAGGCACTATTGTCTTTCTTTTTTGGACAAAGAAAGAACACAGCCTAAAAGCAATATGAAAAGCTATTTGAGATTCCATAATTTGGACAGATGGATTGATAGACAGAGTGATGGGCAGATAGATTAACAGATGGAGAGATGAATGAACAAATAGATGCATGGAAGATTCAAGAGACACACAGAAAGATATCAGAGAGAGCTCATTTTTAAGTGTTTGGTATGTGCCAAACTTTGTGTTAAGCACTTGAGATACTAATACAAGTATTAGTATTGTTGGAAAATTAGAAGTTAGGTGGTAGAGATAAGAAGTGGTGTGAAGGCCTGGATTCTGGCAAATTTGGCTTATCTATCTGAATAGGGTACCAGGGTAGAAAAAATGCTTCTAGTAGAAAATTGTTATGAGAATGGTAATCAAAGACTGGATATCAGAACAATTCAAAGATACTCAATTAATTATGACTATTCAGTTTACTATCTCATGGTCATGTGATTTTGAGAATTCTTATTAGATTATTCTCATTAGATATATTAGCAAATTAGAATTGAACGTGAAATTTTGCTAGAAAATATTCTAGCTCACTGGTGTAATGGTTTGATTTGCAAGATTCATTGGTGGAATAAGAAGCTGACCCTGGGTTTAATGCAAATATTTTCTTTTATTTTTAATTAAATTTTCAGAATTTTATTCTTTCCCCTTCACATATTCCTCTCTGATTGAGAAAACAACAACAAAAAAAAAACTTTGTTACAAATAGGTATACTCAAAGAAAATGAACCACTGTTTTTGGCCATGTCCAAAACAAAATATGTCTGCCTGTAGTCAGGATACATCATCTTTCTATCAGGAGGCAGTTAGCCTGCTATCTTGGGTCCTCTGAAATTGTGGTCAATTATTGTGTTGATCAGAGTTTCTAAGACTTTTATCTTTATAATATTGCTATTATTGTACAAATATTTCTCTTAATTCTGCTCACTTCATTCTCTATCAATTTATACATCTTCCTAGGTTTCTCAAAAAATATTCCTTTAATCATTTCTTATAGCACAGTAGTACTCAATTATATATACCATAACTTGTTTGGCCATTCTTCAATTTATGGACAATCCCTCAATTTTCAATTCTTTGCCACCACAAAATGAACCAGTATAAAAATTGTTGTCTTGCTGGTCTTTTTTGGTCTCTTTGAGGGATGGATCTAGTAACAGTATTGCTAAGTCAAAGAGCTTGGACAATTTAATAGCTTTTGGGGCATAGTTCCAAATTGTTTTTTAGAATGGCTAGAACAGTCCACAGTAGTTCCATCCATAGTCCATTTAAGATGCCTGTTTTTGGACAACTCTTCCAGCATTTATCATATGTCTTTTTTGTTAATTTTGCAAATCTAATGAGCATGAAATAAGATTTATAATTTACATTTTTCTCTACAAATGATTTAGAGATTTTTTTTTCCTCATGGTCATTGAAAGCTTACATATCTTCCTCTGAAAACAGCCTTTTCATTTCACTTGACAATATATAAATTGGGGAATGGCCTTTATACTTATAATTTGAATGAGTTCCATGTTAATTTTAGAAATGAGACATTCATCAGAGAAACATGTTGCAAAGATTTTTGCCTCATTTTTGCTTTCTCAATTTTAACTGAATTGGTTTTGCTAAAAACACATTTCTTGAATCTGTATAATTAAAATTGTTGCTTTTACTTCCTGTAGAGCTCTTTCTCTCTATTATTTGGTCATGAACTCTTTATGCATAAATCTGACAGTTAATTTCTTTCTTTTCCTCCAATATGTTTATAGTATCATCCTTTATGTTTAAGTCATTTACTCTTTATGTTACTATGATATAATGTGAGATTTTGCTCTATATCTAATTTCTTCCAGACTATTTGCCAAGTTTTGTCAAACAGTGAATTCCTGCTATTGCTGTAATGTTTGAGTTTATACTTTATTCATTTATATTTGCATTGTGTACCTAATCTCTTCCATTGGTAAACCTCTCTAATCTTTGTCAATACCAAATTGTTTTGATGGTTAATTGCTTCATAGAAGAGTTGAAATGTGGTACTGTTTAACTTTCTTTTAAAAAAATTAATTCCTTTGATATTATTTTTATTATTTGTATTTTACCCACTTACATGTAAAAATGTTTTTGTTATGTATGTTCATTCATTTTTACATATTTCCATATGTATCATATTGGGAGAGAAAAATCAGAACAGAAGAAAAAATCATGAGGAGAAAAAAGGTGAAAATAGTGTGTGATGATCTACATTCAGTCTCCATAATTCTCTCTCCAGATGAAGATGGAATTTTCCATTCAAAGTGTATTGGAATTGCCTTGGATCACTGAACTGCTATAAAGAACCAAGTCTGTCATAGTTAATCATCACACAATCCTACTGTTGCTGTGTACAATGTTTTCTTGGTTCTGCTTGTTTCACTCAGTATCAATTCATGAAAACCTTTTCAGGCTTTTCTAAAATCAGCCTGTTCATCATATTTTATAGAACATTAATGTTCCATTATTTTCATATACCACAACTTATTCATCCATTCCCCAATTGAACATCCACTCATTTTCCAATTCTTTACCACCACAAAAAAAAGCAGCTATAAATATTTTTTTACATATGGATCCTTTTCTCTCTTTTATGATTTTTTTTAGGGGATACAGACCCAGTAGTGGCACTGCTGGATCAAAAGATATGCACAGTTTTAAAACCCTTTGGTTGTTCTCTAGAATGCTTGGATCAGTTCACAACTCCACCAACAATGCATTAGTGACTCAGTTATCCCACACCCCCTCCAACGTTTATCATTATCTTTTTCTGTCATCTTAGCCAATCTGAGAGATGTGTAATGGTACTTTAGAGTTGCTTTAATTTAACTTTTTCTAATCAATGGTGATTTAGAGCATTTTTTTTAAATATGACTATAGATGGCTTTAATTTGTTCATCTGAAAATAGTCTATTCATATCCTTTGACTATTTATCAATACCAATCAATTGAGTATATTATAAATAAATCAAAAGGTATCAAATTTAACATTTAACATTTATCAAATGGCTTCTATTCTTATAAATTTGAGTGAATTCTCCATAAATTTTAGAAATGAGGACTTCTATCAGAAATACTGGATGTAAATCCCCCCCCAGCTTTCTGTTTCCCTTTTAATCTTTGCTGCATTGGTTTTGTATGTACAAAGATTTTTTTTAACTTAATGTAATAAAAATTATTCATTTTTTATTTTATAATGTTCTCTAGTTCTTATTTGACCATAAAGTCTTTCCTTCTCCAAAGATCTGATAGGTAAAGTATCCCTTGCTCTCTTCATTTACTTATAGTATCACCCTTTATGCCTAAATCATGAACCCTTTTTGACCTTATTTTTTTATAGGGTATCATTTGTAGGTTTATGCCACGTTTCTGACATGCTATTTTTCAGGGTTCTCAGAAATTTTTATCAAATAATGAGTTCTTATTTCAGAATCTAAAGTCTTTGGGTTTATCAAAGAGTAGATTCCTATGGTCATTGATTATTGTGTCATGTGTATCTAACCTATTCCATTGATCCACTCTATTTCTTAGCCAGTACCAGATGGTTTTGATGACCCTACTTTATAATAGGGTTTTAGATCTGATACTGCTAGGCTACTATCCTTTACATATTTTGTCATTAATTCGTTTCTTGACCTTTTCTTTTTTTGATAAATTTTGTTATTAATTTTTTCTAGCTCTATAAAATATTTTTGGCAGTTTGATTGGTATGGCACTGAATAAATAGACTACTTTAGGTAGAATTGCCATTTTACTATATTAGCTCAGCTTATCCATTAGCAATTAATATCTTTTCAATTGTTTAGATCTGACTTTATTTGTGTGAAAAGTGTTTTGCAATTGTGTTCATATAGTGCCTGAGTTTGTCTTGATAATTAGACACCAACATATTTATTTTGTCTACAGTTATTTTAAATAAAATTCTCTATCCCTTGCTGCTGGGTCCTGTTGGTAGCATATAGCAATGCTAATGATTTGTTTGGGTTCTTTGACATTATCGATATTTTGATGTTACAGATTAATTTTGTTGTATTCTTCTAGTTTTATAGAGAATAATTTTGTACTTTGGTGGGTTTAACATATCACTAAATAAGTAAATTGATTTAAGTAGTGTTGCTATTTTTATTATTGTCTATCTACCCATGAACAATGAATATTTCCCCAACTATTTAGATGATTTTATTCATGTAGAAAAATTTTGTGATGGTATTCACATAGGTTCTGTCATCTATCTGAAAGATAGACTTTCAGAGTATATTATGACTTTTTCCATAATTTAAATAGGATTTCTCTTTTCAACTTTCTGATGAATTTTGTGAGCAATATGTGGAAATACTGATTTACGTGTGGGTTTATTTCATATTCTAAAATTTTGTGGAGGTTAAAATTGTTTCAGTTAGCTTTTTAGTTGACTTTGTGGTTTTCTAACCATCATATTATCTGAAAAACATTATAATTTTGTTTCTTCTTTTTCTGGTCTTATTCAATTTCCTATTTTGAATTTTTTTGGCCAGCATTTGTAGTGCAAAGTTGCATAATAATGGTGATGATCGACATCCTTATTTTATCTTTGATCTTATTGGTAAGGATTCTAGCTTGTGCCTATTGCAGATCATGTTGGTTCTTGGTTTTAGACAGATGCTACTTATCATTGTGGGGAAAAAAATCTTAGTTTAATTGTTGGATTTCTAGTATTTAAAAAAAACCAGGAATAGATGCTATATTTTGTCAATAAGCATTTTCTGCACATATTGAAATAATTTTATGATTTTTGTCCTTTTTGCTATCAATACAGTCAATTGTATTTATAGTTTTAACAAATATTGAATCAGATCTACATCCCTGGTATAAATCCATTCTGGTCCTACTGTAAGACCTTTTTGATATATCATTGTAGTCTCTTTGCTAATATTATATTTAAATTTTTTACATCAATATTTACTAAAAAATATTGGCCTATAATTTTCTTTCTTCCTTTTGATTCTTTTAGACTTAGGTACTAAGCCATATTTGTGTCATAGAAGAAATTTAGTAGTAGCTGTTCTATTTTTTGCAGTATTATGTTGTATTGGAATTAATTGTTTAACTCTTTGGCCACATTCACTTGTAAATGCATGTGGTCCTAGAACCCTGGGAGTTCATTTGTAGCTTGTTCAGTTTTTTTTTTTATTTAAGTTAAAGTGATTTAAGTAACTTAGTTTCTTAAGTAACTAGTTATCTTCTAGTGTTACTGAAAGAAATTTTTACATTATGTCAAAAGCCTTTTCTCTAATAATATACTCTTTTTATTTTATAATTAATATGGCCAATTATGTTAATAATTTTCTTCATATGCATACAGTTCTGCATTCCTGGTATCAACTCTAATCTGGTCATACTTTGTTATTTTTGTGACCTATTACTATAGTTTCCTTGCTAATATTGTGTTAATATTCATTAGGAACATGTCTATAGTTTTCTTGATCAGTTTTGCATCTCCCAAGTTTGGTTATCAAGATCTGGTAGGAGATGACCTTTACAATTTTTTTCAAATACTTTATATAGTATTAGAATTAATTGTCCTTTAAATGTTTGGTAAAATTTGCTTTCAAATCTATTTAGTTCTACTTGTGGTGGTAGTTTGTTGTTATTGTTGTTTTCATTTTGAGAGTTTACTTATATTTAATTCAATTCCTATTCCTCAGATTGTGTTGTTTGAGTAATATTTTTGAAAGTATTCATGCATTTCACTTAGATTACCAGTTTTCTTGCATATAATTGGATAAAATATTTCCTAGCAAATTAGTTTATTTCTTATTCATTGATTATGAATTAATTTTCTAAATATTTCTGCTAGTAATTTATTTTTTCTCTTTTAAAATAAAATAAATTAATAATTTGTCTTTTAAAAAATAGTAGTTCCTAGTTTTACTCAGTAATGTAATATTTCACTGGTTTGTTGCTTTTAATTTTATTATATTTTCCCTTGCTATTGAGATTTTTATTGTGGGTTTTAATTTATTGATTTTCTGGGTTTTTTTAATTGTATGCACAATAATTTGCTCTTTCTCTGTTTCATGGATAAAAGTATTTAGAGATAAATTTTCCCTGAAGTAATGCTTTGGCTGCATAATTGGGTATACAGACTCATTGTTGTTATTGTCTTTAATTAAGTTATTAATGGTCTCTATTATTTGTTATTTGACTCATTCACCCTTTAAAATTAAATTACTTAGCCTCCAAATTAATTTGCAAATTTTATTTCAAAGGTTGTTTATTGAATATAATTTTATTGCATCAATTCATGCAAAATATATATTTAACATTTTTGTTTTTCTGCATGTTTGTGAAGTTTTGATGCTTTACTACATTTTTAATTTTGGGGATGGTATCATACACAGCTCAAAAAATGCATACTTTTAAAAATTCTTATTAAATAATCTCCAGAGGTCTATCAAATTTAATTTAAGTAAAATTCTCTTCAGGTCCTTAATTTTAAAACAAATGAGTTTATTATTCTTAGTCTTAGAAGGCTAAATATATGTCATTTACTATTATAGTTTTACTATATTAAACCCTATAACTAATTTAGTTTTTTTCTTTAAGAATTTAAATGTCATCGTTATCAACACCATTTGGCATTGGCTTAGAAATAGAGTAATGAATCAATGGAATATATTATATCCACAAGATGCAATAGCCAGTGATTTTACTAATCTAGTGTTTGACAAACCAAAGATTCCACCTTTTAGGATAAAAACTCACTATTTGACAAAAATTGTTGGGAACCTTGAAAAATAATATGACAGAAATTGGCACAGACCAACACCTAACACCCTATACAAAGATGAAATGAGTTTACAATTTAGACATTAAGGGTGATACTATAAACAAATTAGGAGAACAAGAGATAGCCTACCTCACAGATCTATGGAGAAAAGGGAGGAAATTATGATCAAAGAAGAACTAGAAAATATTGTGAAATGCAAAACGGATCATCTTGATTACATTAAATTAAAAAGGTTTTTTTATAGACAAACTTAATGCAGCCAAGATCAGAAGGGAAATTGAATGCTAGAGAAAAAAATTTACAGCCAGTGTTTCTGAAAAAGGCCTAATTTCTAACATATATGGAGAATTGACTTAAATTTATTAGAATACAAGCCATTTCCCAGTTGAGAAATGGTCAAAGGATATGAATAGACAATTTTCAGATGAAGAAATTAAAGTCATCTCAAGTCATATAAAAAAACTGCTGTGAATCATCATTGATCAGAAAAATACAAATTAAGATAACTCTGAGGTATCACTTCAAACCTCTCAGATTGGAGAAGATGACAGGAAAAGATGGTAAACATTAGAGGGGGTGTGGGAAAACTGGAACACTAATGCTTTGTTGGTGGAGTTGTGAACTGATCCAACCATTCTGGAGAGCAATTTGGAATTATGCCCAAAAGGCTATAAAACTGTGTATGCTTTTTGATCCAGCAATGTCTCTACTAGGTCTATATCCTAAAAAATCATAATCAAGGAGAAAGGATCCACATGTGCAAAAATGTTTGTAGCAGCTCTTTTTCTAGTGGCAAAGAACTAGAAAATGAGTGGATGCCATTATTTGAGGAATGGTTGAATAAGCTGTGGTATATGAATGTACTGGAATATTCTTGTTCTATAAGAAATGATGAGCAAGTTGATTTCAGTCAAGCCTGGAAAGACTTACATGTACTGAAGCTAAGTGAGTAAAATCAAGAGAACATTGTGCATGGTGACAACAAGGTTATGTGACAATCAACTGTTATGAACTTGGCTCTTTTCAACAATGAAGTAATTCAAGACAAGCCTAATAAATGTGTGATGGAAGAGAGAGTACTATGGAGATTGAATGTGAATCAAAACATAGTATTTAAGTTAAAAAGTGTAAATACTATGTTTTGATTCACATTCAAAACATAGTATTTACACTTTTTTGTTGTTGTTTGTGTTTTTCCCCCTTTGATTTGATTTTTTGTGTAGTATGATAAATATAGAAATATGTTTACAAGAATTGCACATGTTTAATCTATATTAGATTGCTTGTTATCTGGGGAAGGAGGGAGAAAAATTTGGAACACAAGGTTGTACAGTGGTGATTCTTCAAAATTATCTTTGCATGTATTTGGAAAAATAAAAAGCTATTCTAAAAAGTATTTAAATTCTATGTCATCACTGTATATAGTGCTATGCATTATTATATTTACTATTTAATATTGATAAAATTTAATTTTTTTCTTGGTGATTTTCATCAAAATGAAAATTCTCCATATTTTTTAAGAAGTCTACTTTTGTGTTGTGTTGCCTGACATCATGGTCTCTATTTCTGTCTTTTTGGTTTTTTACTTCAACTGAAGAATAATAGATACTTGATCCAGTCCATTATTTTAACTTAGTGTTTATGTTTGTGTTTCAAATGTGTTACCTATAAACAACATGTGATTTTATTCCAATTTCTAATCAATTGTGTATCTTCTTCCGTTTTAAGGGTGATTTCATTCCATTCACATTAACAATTGTGGTTGTTAATTGTGTATTTTCCTTCATTATATCCTCTATGTTTTCTTTTTCTTGTTTGTCTACCATTCTTTTAGAGTGTTTTGTTTCCAATTAATTTTTTATTTACCCTACTTCTCATTCCTCACCTTGTTTTCCTATTGAGTAAAATGTATTTCTCTACCCAACTTTATGTGTATGTATAATTATCTTCTCTGACCAGTTCAAATAAGAGTGAAGTTTAAGTGTCTCATATTCTCCTCTATCCCTTCCCTTTTGTTTGTATGGGCTTCACACTTGAACATCAGCATAAATAAATGTTTTAGCAGTTCTTTTTGTGGTGGCAAGGAATTGGTAAGCTGATTTTAGAAAAGCCTGGAAAGACTTACATCAACTGATGCTGAGTGAAGTAAGCAAAACCAAGAAAACATTGTACACAATAGCAAGATTGTGTGATGAACAACTATGACAGAGTTAGCTCTTCTCAGAAATACAGTGATCCAAGACAATTCCAATGGACTTTGGATGGAAAATGCTATCTGCATCCAGAAAAAGAACTATGGAGCCTGAATGTGAATCAAAACATACTATTTTCACTTGTTATTTTTTCTTTCTCATGTTTTTTACAACATGATTAATATGGAAATATGTTTAAGATTATATATATACATATATATATGTGTGTGTGTGTGTGTATGTGTATACATATAAAATGTATAATCTATATCAGATTGCCTACTGTCTTGTGGAGGAGGAAGGGAAAAAAAGAAGGGAGAAAAAAATTGGAACTTTAAATCTTACAAAAGTGAATGTTGGCCCATGACTCTTTCCAACAATGAGATGATTGAGGCTAGTTCCAAAGATCTTTTAATTAAGAGAGCCATCTACATCCAGAAAGAAAACTGTGGGAACTGATTGGGTAACACAACATAGCATTGTTATTGTTTACTTGCACTTTGTTTTTTTTTCTCATTTTTTCCCTTTCTGATCTGATTTTTCTTGTGCAGTAACATAATTATATAAATATGTATACATATATTGGACTTAACATATATTTTAACATCTTTAATATATATTTGATTACTTGCCATCTAGGGGAGGGTGTAGAGGGAAGGAGGGGAAACTTTGGAAAACAAGGTTTTGCAGCAGTCAATGTTGAAAAATTATCCATGCATATATTTTGAAAATAAAAAGCTTTTAAAAAGTGAATGTTGAAAACTATCTTTACATATAATTGGAAAAAATAAAATATTATTAAATAAAAAAAATCATCAGCACATAACACAACAACTCCCAGACCCTCTGTTTATACTTTTTATGATTCTTAATAATGATAAGCATTCTAAGTTCATCATTATCATCTACCCATATTAAAGGGTAAATAGCTTATCTTCTTTAGTACCTTATAAATGTTTGCTTTTTTATAGTTCTCTTGATTTCTATGTATATTTTCTATTCAGCTATTTTTATTTCTGTTTAGATTATTTCAATAAGTATAAATATACATATTTGCATGCTCTGGGTATTGGCAATGATATTCCTAGGAACTTTCATTTTGTAGTCTATTTCAGGAGGTGACTGGTGGATTCTTTGTATATCTAATTTGGCCTCTACTTCTGTTACCCTGGGCAGTTTTCTGAACTCATTTTTCAGTCATGGATTCTAAGTAGTCTAATTATTCCTAAACATTCTCTCCTTACTTTTTTTCTTATGAGAATCTGATATTTTTTTGTATTTTTTCAAATGTTTTACTTTCTGTTTTATTTTGTTTAATTTTTTATATTTTGTGGTTATTATCTTCCATTTATTCAATTATAGTTTTGGGGTAAATTTTACCTTTTGAGTAATGTTTGGTATTTCTTGTTCCAAGCTTCTTTAATCCTTTTTCCAATTTTTTTCTTCCAATATGCTCTCCCCTTCCCATGTTTTCTCTAATACTCTAATTTTTTTTTAATCATTTGCACCATTTTATTAAAAAAAAAAACCGTGTCAGCTCTTCTAGAAATTGTGCTTGAATTGTGCCTGAGTCATGCTTTTCTTTATGGTTTTGCCCATATATTTTGGAATCATTCTTTTTTCTGGGTTTGTGTCTTAGACTTCCCAAACACGATAATAACTCTTTCTGGTGGTATTCTTTTTCTGTTTCCTCATTTTTTAATCCTACTTTTTGACTTTGGATTTTATTGTATGGCTGGGTTCTCTACATTTCTGGAGGAACGTCTGCATTTAGAATTTGTCCTGCTGTATATTCCAACTGCTATCTTGGAGTTTTGAGTATGATATGTTATTCCAAGATCTCAGAGACAATTCAGGCTTTGGACCTATTAGATTTCAAGGCTCCCAAAGTGACATTATCTAGGGCAATGTTTGGTCTAAGCTGAACAAACTCTAGATATGGAGTTAGGTCTAGTAAATTTTTGTGTTTTGTCTAGTTTTGTCTAGTTTTGTGTCAGCTCTTCTAGAAATTGTGCTTGAATTGTGTTTTTCAAAGAGACATTGAAAATGTCCTTGTACTGCTTTTTCTGACTTCCATGTGGGCAGATGTTTTTTGTGAGTTCTCTGTAAAATAGGCTTGAGGGCAAACATACATTTGGCATTCGAACAATAAAACCAGCCAATTAGAGTTGTGCTCTCTGCAGTTGAGTTTGAATGCTTGTCACTTCAGGTCAAGAAAGGACCATGATGTCCAGTACTTTATCTCATCAAATGATATTCAGAATCTTCCTAAGACAATTCAAATGAAAGTAATTCAATTTCTGGCATGGCACTAATAATATTGTTCAGATTTCATACACATATAACAAAAAGGGCTCTGTAGACCTTCAGTTTGGTAGACAGTCTAATATATCTCTCCCATACTTTTCTTTGGAGCATCCCAAACACTGAGGTAGCTCTGACAATGCCTCATCATCTATATCTATATTTCTAGAAAGTATACTGCTAAGGTAACATTTAAAATTTACACTCCATTTAAAATTTCTCCATTTGATATAAACAGAGATTTCACATATAGATGGCACAGAGCTGGCTGATATAGAATTTCTTTTTTCTTTATATTGTCAATTTGTGGGCCAGTTCCAGTCCTTCTTATCTTTATCTTGCCACTGGACTCAGTGCTCCTGGGGCAAAAGTGAGGGTGATGACTTTGAACAAGCCCAACTCCACCCCTAATTTAAATCCAATTCACTTGCATATAATATCACCTCCCTGATATTGTGGTCCTCTTTGAGTATGAAGGACAAACAACAACCTCAGTGAGGGGGAGTAGGAGCCAATTGGAACTAGACAATTGGGCAACACAGCTCCTTTTTTTTCTTTTCTTTAATTTTTCTTTTTTTCTACTTTCTTCTTCCTTTCCTTCTGTCTACATAGGATACTCTACCCTTCTCTGCAAGTGCTCTGTCCAAAGGAATATAAATTTCTATCACTGGAACTTTTAGAGTTTACAGCCTAGGATCATGCCTTAAGCTCAAATTACTCTAGCTCCCTTAGACTGATCAACAAGAGGTCTCAGCTCAAGACCCATATTGTTTGGACTCCAATTAACTGAGAGTGAATATAAAAAAACAACTTGTTTCTTTTTGGACCAGAAATCCTGAAAGTCTTCCCCTCCCAGATTGATTTTTTTTTTGACTAGGTAAAAAAGGCGATTCTCTGCCTCTTTTCTTCCTGGCCTTCATCACTTAATTGGCATTACTTCACTCAAACTGAGACCTGTGAAAGATCTTTACTTAAAAAGGCTAAGGTCTCCCATGGCATCCAGGACTCTCTCTGGTTGTCCTGGACCCAGATGATTCTGGAGAAGTGAGACTTGTATGCACAGCCCTCCCTCATTTAAATACCATTTATTTGCAAGTTATGGTATCACTATCCTGATAACATGGTGTTTTTTTTTAAAATAAAGGTCAAAAAACAATGGTTAGGCCAAAATTAGCACGTGGTAGAGAATAGATCCATATTCTATTTTATCTCAGCCTCAGAGACTGCATTGAATGTACAATTATTTGCAAACAAAAAAGTTGTATACTAATTCTCTTTCCACTTCAATCTTGACTTGTAGACTTTTCAAGTTGTCATTAAACATAGTTGTGGTAGTAGATCTTGATATCATTTTCATTTTCAGGGAAAGCATCTGACATCACTGAAAAACAGCATTGTAAAAAGCACAGGAGCAATCACACAGCCCTTCTGCATGCCGTTGAAAACTATGAAAGTACAAGAGCATTATTTATTATCTCGAACCTGTGCAAGCATGCCATCACAGAACTGATTTACAATACTGAAGAACTTCTCTGGGCTACTGAATTTTTCCATGATCTTCCACAAGACCTTATGACCTCAGAGGTCTTGGTCAGATCAACAAATATTATGTGCATACTTCTATTCTTTTCCTGGAATTTCCTCTGGAGTTATCAAGTAGCCATGTCAACACCATGTCAATCATTCCCCAGCCCTTTCTGAAGCCACCCTGGCGCTCAGATAAATGGCCCAATTAGATGGATTATTCCAGATGAAAAATCAGCCTATTTAGAAAAACTCTAGCAAGACTCTTGCCAGCAATGACTAAGGGAGAGACCACCTTGTGATTGTCAAAGGAATACTTATTTCTTTTTCCTTTATAGAGATAGACAATGGGTGCATTCTTGAATTCCTGGAAGATGACCTCCTCTTGCCATATAACCCAGATTTTAGGTTTTTTTATGAGATTTACCTTGTAAATCTCAGCTGAAATAGAATTCACACCAGGTGTTTTGCCACACAAGAGGAGCTAAATGGCATTCAAAATTTTTTCTTTAGTTGGACGTTTGGCTAGAGAAAGATTGATTTCAACCTGAAGAATATAGTCAATAGCTTCAGTATTGTTTGATGATGGTCTGTTGAAAACACTTTGGAAGTGTTCGCATCATCTCTCTAGGATGATGGGACTATCTCTAATTAATGTGGTTCCTTCAGTTCTGAGTAGCTGAGATACATCATGGATTTTTGGCCCATAAATAAATGGCATCATGAAATCACTTGGGATTGTTACTATCATATAAAACTGAATTTCAACTGCCTTCTTATTGGATGAAAAATTCTGCATCTTTCTAAGCTTTGCATGCACTTTACTTTTTTCTGTTACTTTTTTTTATTAATAGCATTTTATCCTCTCCCCAATTACATATCAAAACAATTTTTATCATTCATTTTTATAAGATCTTTGTTCCAAATTTTCTCTCTTCTTTCCTTCCCTCCCATTTTCCAAAAGTGGCAGGCAACTTAATATGCATTATACAT
Source organism: Myrmecobius fasciatus (assembly GCA_023553655.1). Lineage (NCBI taxonomy): Eukaryota > Metazoa > Chordata > Mammalia > Dasyuromorphia > Myrmecobiidae > Myrmecobius > Myrmecobius fasciatus. Next base: position 360,124 of record JAJPUD010000572.1, on the reverse strand, counting down.
GTGCTTTCATATAAAATATGTTTCCATATTAGTTACAGTAGTAAAATAGAAAACAGATCAAAAAGTTTAAAAAAGATAATAAATGAAATGAAAAAAAGTAGGCCTCAATTTGCATTTAGAATCCATCAGTTCTTTATGTGGATGTGAATAATATTTTCCTTCATGAGTCCTTTGTACTTGTCTTGGATCATTTGTTGCTGAGAAGAGCTGAGTCATTCATAGTTGATCATAACACAATGCTACTGGTTCTTTGTACAGTGTTTTCCTGGTTATGCTCATTTCACTTAGCATCAGTTCATACCAGTCTTTTCATATTTTTCTGAAGTCTTTCTGTTCATCATTTCTTACTGAAAAACAATAGTATTTCATTACAGTTTCATATATATCACAGATTGTTTTGCTTTCCACCATTGATGAGCATCCCCTAAATTTCCAATATTTTGCCATCATGAAAAGGGTTGCTATAAATCTTTTTGCAGTTAGGTCCTTTTCCCTTTTTATGTTCTCTTTGGGATACAGATCTAAAAGTGGCATTGCTGGATCGAGAGATATGCACAGTTTGGATGTCTTTTGTACATAGTTCTAAGTTGTTCTTCAGAATTGCTGACTCAGTTCAAAGTTTCAACAACAATATATTAGTATCCTGATTATCCCACAACTTCTCCAACATTTATCCTTTTCTCTTTTGTCATATTAACCAATCTGATAAGTGTGAGATGTTACCTTGGAGTTGTTTTAATTTGCATTTCTCTAACAAAAGTGATTTCAAGAACTTCTTCATATGCCTATAGTTAGCATTTCAACATTTATCAATTGTATAACGATTTGTATTCTTATAAATTTGATTCAGTTCCCTATATATTTGAGAAATTAAGCCTTTATCAGATACATTTGCTGTAAAGATTGTTTTCCCATATTTCTGCTTTCCTTCTAATCTTGGTTGCATTGGTTTTGTTTATACAAAATATTTGTCTTTTAATATAATCAAAATTATCTATTTTGCTTTGTGTAATATTCTCTATCTCTTGTTTAGTCATGAGTTCTTTCCTTTCTCATAGATCTGACAGGTAAACTTGCTCTTCTTATTTGCACTCTTAGATCTAAGTAATGTACAATTTTTACCTTATCTTGGTATACAGTGTGAGATATTGATCTATAAGTGTGGTTTTCCAGCTTTCCCAAAAGTTTTTTTTTTTTGTCAAATAATGAATTCTGATTCTAAACATAAAGGTATTTGGGTTTATTTAACACTAGGGTTACTATGGTCATCGATTATTATGTCTTATGTATCTGATATATTCCACTGAATAAGCCCTCTACTCCTTGGAAAATATTGTATAGTTTTGATTATTATTTCCTTATAATACATCTTGAGATCTGGTATGTCACCTTTTCCTTTGTATTTTTATTATTCCTTGATATTCTTAACTTTTATTGTTACTTTTTCTAGTACTATCAAATAATTTGGGGCAAATTTTATTGCTGTGGCATTGAATAACTAAATTAGTGTAGGAAAAATTGTCATTTTTATTATACTAGCTTAATCTACCCATGAACAATAGATATTTCTCCAATTGTTTAGATCTGACTGTGTGAAGTTTTTTAATTGTATTCATATAGTTCCTGGGTTTCACCTGGCAGGTAGATTACCAGGAACTTTATATGGTTTATAGTTATTTTAAATGGAATTTCTTTTTTTTTATCTCTTGCTGCTGGGCTTTGTTGGCCATATAAAGAAATGCTAATGGTGATTTTAGAGAGGCCTGGAGAAACTTACATGAACTGATGCTAAGTGAAATGAGTAGAATCATGAGATCATCATACAGTTCAACAAGATTATACAATGATCATTTCTGATAGATATGGCTATTTTCAACAATAAGATGATTCAGGCCAGTACCAATAACCCTGTGATGAAGAAAGCCATCTGCATTCAGAGAGAGAACAGTGGGAACTGAATATGGACCACAGCATAGCATTTTCACTTTTTTGCTATTGTTTGCTTGAATTTTATTTTTTCTCATTTTTTTCCTTTTTGATCTGATTTTTCTTGTGCAGCAAGATGTATGCCTATATTGAATTTAACATATATTTTTACTATGTTTAACATATGTTGGATTACTTGCCATCTAGGGGAGGGGATGGGGGAAAGGGAGGGAAATTGGAGCACAAGGTTTTTCAAGGGTCAACGTTGAAAAATCATCCTTGCATATGTTTTGAATATAAAAAACCAATAAGAAAAGAAAAAAGAAATGCTGATGGCTTATAGAGGTTTATCTCATATTCTGCAACTTTGCTAAAGTTATTATTTCAAGCAAAATTTTAGTTTATTCTCTAAAGTTTTTTTATAACATCAAATCATCTGCCAAGAGAGATTGTTTGGTTTCCTCATTACCTATTCCAATTCTTTTGATTTTTTTTATTTTATAATATTTTGAATACTATATTGAATAAGAGTGGTGGTAATGGGCATCTTTGCTTCACCCCCAAATATCATTGGAAAGGCTTCTAGTTTATACACATTATAGATAATACTTGTTGATGCTTTTATATATTTTCATTTTAAGGAATGCTCCCTTTAACCCTATTCTTCTGTAGTACTTGATCCACAGCATTCAAAATTTCACCATTTAATGTAACTGGTAGTTCCATATATGGATAGTGTGGTTCTGGTTGATGAAAGACCTGGGTTTTGAGGTCCTTTCTTGAACTAAATTGCCAAGCATTCCAACTCTCTGCAGATAGCACAACTCCATTGGTCTGGACACATTGTTCAAATGCCAAATGTATGCTTGCCAAAAATTTTTTGGAGAACTCACACAGGGCAAACACTCACAAGGTAGTCAGAAAAAGTGATGCAAGTACATTCTCAAGGTATCTCTTAAGAACTTTAGAATCAATTGTATAATACGGGAGACACTAGCATAGGACTGCCCAGCATGGCATGCCCTCACCAGAGAAGTTGCTGCATTCTACAAGCCAAACAGAATTGAATTGGCCCAAAAGAAACATGAAATGCACAAAATTAGAGAAGCTACCCCAAAAGTTCATATTAACTATTTGTGTTCAACCTGTGGCAGAGCACTTTGAGCTCATACTGGTCTGATCAGCCAGAGTCAGACACAATATAATTCAACTCTAACATAGTGATATAATTTTGGTCCTCTTTGAGAACAAAGAACAACAAACCAGTGTTTTTAATGGTAATGGGTGTTGTATTTTGTCAAAAGCTTTTTTCAGCACCTATTGAAATAATCAGATGATTTCTTTTTGTTTTGCTATTGATATGGTCAATTATTTTGATAATTTTTCTAATATTGAGCCAATCCTACATTTTCCACACTGTATAAATCTCATCTGATTTATATAATCTTTCTGATATATTGCTATAATCACCTTGCTAGTATTTTATTCAAAATTTTTGCATGAATATTAAAGAAATTGTTATATAATATTCTTTCTTTGTTTTGGCTCTTTCTTGGTTTCTATGGTATCCATATCATATTTGTATATAAAAGAAGTTTGGTAAGATTCCTTCTTCTAGTTTTCCAATTATTTTATATAGTATGGAAATAATTGTTCTTTGAATATTTGGTGGAATTCACTTGTGAACCTATCTGGCTCTAGGCGTTTTTTCTTTAGGGAGTTCATTAACAATTTCTTTTGTTAAGATGGAGTTTTTAGGCATTCTATTTCCTGATCTGTTAATCTGAGTAATTTATATATCCAGATATATTCATTGATTTTAATGAGATTGTCAGATCTATTGCCATATAATTGAGCAAAATATTTCCTAAAGATTGTCTTAATTTCTTCTTCATTTGGTTGTGATTTCATTCTTTTCATTTTTGATATTGGACATTTCATTTTCTTCTTTCTTTGTTAAAATCAAATTAACCAATGATTTATTGATTTTTCATAATATCAGACCCTGGATTTATTTATTAGCTCAATAAAAGGTTTTTTTTTATTTTCAATCTTATTACTCTCACCTTTGATTTTCAGGATTTCCAATTTGGTGCTCACTTAGAGATTTTTTATTTGTTCTTTTCCAATTTTTTAAGTTTAATGTCTAATTCATTGATCTGTCTTTTTCTATTTTGTTGATAAATCTTCTCCTAAGTACCATTTTGACTATATTCCATAAATTTTAGTATGCTGTCTCATTGTTGTGTATTCTCTTTAATGAAATTATTGTTTCTATGATTTGTTTTTTGATCCATAGATTGTTGGCTGAACCTGTAAAATTAGGTTATTTAGTTTTTATTTAATTTTAATCTATTTTTTCATTGTGCTTTGCTGAACATAATTTGTATTGCATTGTGATCTGAAAAGAGTACCTTTAATATTTCTGTTTTTCTATATTTAATTTTAGAATTTTATGATAAAATACACATTCAGTTTTTGTGTAGATGCCATGTGCTACAAAGAAAAAGATATTTTTTTGTTCCCATTCAGTTTTCTCCAAATATATTTAAGTTTTCTCATATTCTACTTACTTCCTTAATTCCTTTCTTGTTAATTTTTTTGGTTGGATTTGTCAAGTTCTGAGAGGGGACAGTAGAGGTCCCTCACTAGGATATTATGGATATATTTTCCAGTAACTCACTTAACTTCTCTTTTAAGAATTTGGATGCTATACTACTTTGTTCACATAGGTTTGGTATTGATATTGGTAACTTTTAGTAAGATGTAGTTTCCTTTTTTATCTCTTTTAATGAGGCCTATTCTTACTTTTATTTTGTCTAAGATCAGGATTATTATTCCTACGTTTTTTTAACTTCATCTGAAACATAATAGATTCTGCTCCAATCTCTTACCTTAACTCTGTGTCTCTCTGCTTCAAGTGTGTTTCTTGCAGACAACATATTGTTGGATTCTGGTTTTTTATCCACTCTACTATGTGCTTCCATTTTATGAGACTGTTCAATCTGTTGCATTAATAATTAAGATTACTAACTGAATATTTCTCTCCATTTTATTTTTTCCTCCTGTTTGTCCTCTCTCTCCCTTTATCTTTTTCTTCCTGATGAGTGTTTTATTTCTATCTTCCACTTCTCCCAATGTGCCCTCCCTTCTATCATGTTCCCTCTTGCTTAATCTTTACTTAATCTCCTCCCCTCCTACTTCCTTGTTGGGTATTCTATATTCCACTGATGTGTTTATTACTTTTTCTTTGAGCTAATACTGATGAGAGTAAGGTTCAAGCAATGCCTGTCACCAAACATCCCCATTCTGTCCTCTACTGCAATAGGTCATTTGCACTTCTTCTTGTAAAATAATTGATCCCATTTTATCTCTCCTTTTCTTCTGCACCTAGTGCTCTCATATGTCTCATACCTTAATTATTTTTTTAATTCATTTTTTAAGGCTTGAGGTCTGTTCAATGAAAAGGAGCAACAACTGCTTTAATTTGCCATGGGACAGTTCTGCTGATTGATTTCCAGTGCTGGGTAATGACAGCTAGGTCAAGTGTTCTTCCAGGCTCAGTGGTTTACAAATTGTCTTTTACAAAAGGCAAATCTGCCAAACCACCTGCTTGTAACCAGGACAGAGTGGCCTAAGAGGTTCACAGAAGGTTCCCAGGTGCTTGGAAGCTACAACACTCCGCCTCTCCATTCTAGCTTTTTGCCCCAGTCTCCCTATGCTGCAGTCTGGGTTCAGCAGACTATCCCCCTGCTCAATTGAAATAGACCTGTTCTGAAGTTCTTCCAAGGTATCTTCTTGTAGAAATGTGTTGCACTCCAAATATTTGTGCATTCTTTGACTTCAAAACCAGCTTAGAGGCTTAATCTGATGTTGGTTTGAGAGAAGGTTGGAGGAGGTTACAGAGAGTAGTTTCTAGTCTCTGTCATCTTCATCCCTTAATTATTTTTAAGTCATTCCTTCAAATTAACCCTATACCTATAATCTCTATGCATATTTTTCTAGTTGTAGTGCAAGTACATTAATAATAAAATTAATGATAACTTTTTTAAAGAATTACAATATCATCTTTTCAGGTATGGATGTAAACAGTTTGGCTGCATTGAATCCCGTATGTTTTCTTTTCCCTTTTTACCAGTTTGTACTTCTATTGGGCCAAATTTTTTTGTTTAATTTTTATCTTTTCTTTATGAAAACTTGGAAAGTTTTTATTTCATTGAAAGACCATTTTCCTCTTTATTTATTATGCTTAATTTCACCAAATAAGTCATTCTTGGTTGTAGTCCTAGCTCCTTTGCCTTTGGGATGGGATCATGTTCCATGATCTCTCATCTTTTAAAGTGACAGCTGCTAGGTCCTGTGTAATTTTGATTTGAATTTTTTGGCCCCTTGCAGTAATTTTTCCTCAATCTGATATTTCTAAAATTTGGCTATTATGTTCCCTGGAGTTTTGTTGGTGGTAGTTTTCCCTGGGATGGAGTAGTGGGGTGGTCGAGGGAATCTCTTTCTTGAGGTGATCAATGAATTCTTTCAATGCCAATTTTACTCTCTGGTTTCAGGATATCAAGGCAATTTTCCTTGATAATCTCTTGAAAGATTCTGTACAGATCCTCCTTCTGATTATGGTTTTCAGATAGTCCAAATGATTTTTTTCTAGATTTTTTTTCCAAGTCAATTGTTTTTATTATTTTTTTACATTTTCTTTCTTTTTTTAATTCTTTTGAATTCGTTTGATTGTGATGTCTCATTGAGTCATTAGCTTTCATTTGTCCAATTTTAACTTCTAAAGAGTTGTTTTCTTCAGTTAATTCGTATGCTTTCTGTTTTGCCTATTTTACTTTTATTAAAAATTATTTTCTTCAGTGGATTTTTGTATCTCCTTTTCCATTTGGCCAATTCTATTTTTAAGCAGCTGTTTTCCTTTTCCAAGCTGTTGACTTTTTTCATAATTTTTTATTCACTGTCATTTCTTTTTCCAATTTTTTCTACTTCTCATATAATATTAAGCTTTCTCATGAGTTCTTTCTGGGATTCATGCCACTTCCCATTTGGGGGTTACCCCCCAAAAAATCAATTTAGCATTGATATTGTTGTCCCCTTTTAGTTTGCGTTTTGATATTTCCTGTCACCATAACAACTTTCTATGATAAGATTCCTTTTTTGTTATTTTTGGCTCATCTTTTTTGGCCTTTTTTTCTTTTATTTTAACTTGAGCTCTTCTCCCATAGTATAAGAGGCACTGCCTCGGGTGTCTTTTACTAGGGTTGCAGGCCCTGGATATTTCTCTGGCTCTGCTATGATGTTGGGATTGGAGATGGCTGGCACTGTTGAAGGCTATAAGTGTCTTGCAATTTACCTGTTTGCCTTCTTTCTTTTTTCTTTTTTTTATGGTTATATATGTGCATTCATTTTTATACACATTTCTTTATTAATAATATTGATAGAGAAAAATCAGTACAAAAGGGAAAAACCACAAAAGAGGAAAAAAAACAAAAGAAAAAGGAGAAAAAGAGAATTTAGCATGTGTTGATTTACATTGTCACCATAGTTTCTGGATGCAGATGTACTTTCTATTCAAAATTTATTGGGATTGCCTTGGATCAATGAACTGCTGAGAAGAACCATGTCTTTCACAATTGATCATGGCACAATCTTGCTGTTACTGTTGTTCCACATATTCCTGATTTTCCTTGTTTTGTTCAACATCAATTCATGCAAATTTTTCAGCTTGTTCATCATTTTTATAGGATAATAATATTCCACTCTTGCCAATCATGTATTAGCTTAGCTTTCCCTCCAAGTTAACAGTGAACTGTTCATGAACAGAGAACCTTTCCAAACGATTGACTTTAAGTCTTCTGATAATTCTCTTACTTTGGAGCTGCTCTTTTGTTGTATACAAAGTGGCACAAGTAGGAGTTTCAAGTTACGGGCAGACATCTTGATCCTCAGAGATAGCATGGTTTTGCACTGAAAGAAGACTAAATTCAAAGTCAGAATATTTGGGGCTCAATTTTGACTCTGCTGTTCACTTGGGATATGAAATAATACTCTTTTGGTCTTAGTTTTCTTATCTAGAACAATCAATCAAAAAAGCATTTATGCCAGATTCTGAGATGAACACTGAAGATACCAGGAGTAGAGCCAAAAATATAAGAATATTGAAAAAATAGTTAGGGCTAAGTTACATATGAAGAACTTTAAATATCAAAAAGGTTTATATTTTATCCTAGAGTTAATGGAAAGGGGAGACACTATAGTTTATTAGCTAGAGGGATGACATGATCAGATCTTCACTTTAAAAAAAATCACTTTGCCAAGAGGATAGATTAGAGAGGAGAAAGACTTGATCTATAGGGTCCCTTATAGATGAAAGGCTTATGATTCTATAATCTTTTGGTCCTTCATTGTCTGGACTTAATATTTCATAGGCATCCTTCAAACTGAGCTTGATTCCTGTGGCCATATTGAACAAAATATTTAGTAAGGTTATAGCGCTATGCTAAGCACTGACACAAAATTGAGTAACAATACTGAATGGAAACTGAACTCTGATTAAAAATAATACTAAATCTTGGCACCAGAGAACAGATGACAAAATAGTAATAGTACAAAAATGCATGACTACATATACTGAAGTTTTCATACCCTCTCAGATATAATCAATGTATAGTTTGGTTTTCTTAACTCTCTCACCCCCAGTTCCTACTCTTTCTTATAAGGAATGTTTCAAAAGCAGGGTATTTCAAGAAAAGACTATAGTATTAGGAGGGGAAAAGAGGGGTAGGAATTAATCAAACTTTAAAAATCTGAAAGAGTGGCATTATTAATATCATTATCTCTATTTTTCCAAATTGGAATACTGAGGAATAATAAATTTTAGTAGCTTGCTCAAGGTCACCATAGTTAAGTAGAAGGGAACTAGGACTTGAATACAGTTTTACTGGTCCCCAAATTCATTCACCTTCATTTTACCAAGTTGAGTTAGATCTTTGCACTCCACTAACTTACAAAGGTTTTAAATCCCCTTCTAAAGTCTTAATTGTTAATTTTGTGGCAGTCAAGCACTGTCCAATTAATATTCCCCTCCTTCCTTTTCAACGGAAAGCATGAGTCTGGGAAAGTGTATTTTTTTGTCTTCTTGGCTTCTGGTTTCATTAGTATCAGAAATAGCATCAATCATCTGATATGCAGCTGACAAAAGCATAGATCCATGTGTGTGACTTGGAAGCATCCTCTTCCTAAGCTGAATAAGCAAATCATGTGTGGCTGTAAAGAGATGTTTCTGGGGAAAGGGGATGCTAATATGTATGCTTGGAAAAAGATAAACAATTAGAGCTCAGTTTTGAAAGGGCATTTTATGCCAGCCTATATTCACCAAATATATAGTAGTATAGATCTTGGAGAAATTAAAAAGAATCTCTAGGGCATTGAAACTAGTAATGGATACTAATCAGTTTCATGTTAGATGAGGAAACACAGATTCAAGGGAATTATAGTCCAGAAGTAAGTAGTCCCAATTACCAAACTGAATTGAAAAGCTTTCCTTTCTTTGTGCACTGTAAGAATCTATAGTTTTGCATAATCAAAAGACATTGCCCTTGGTCCTTTTAATTTCAATTCTTTTAGTTCAGCCTCAGCCCATTTTCCTGCTGTTGAATTTCCTAAAGTGAAATAGCTTTGCTTTCACAAAGATGAGAAAAGATAATTCATCCTACTCTTTTAATCAAAAAAGACAGAAAAGAAAAGAAAAGAAAAGAAAAGAAAAGAAAAGAAAAGAAAAG
>JAJPUD010000572.1:326361-350404 GCA_023553655.1 Myrmecobius fasciatus | reverse complement strand
AAAAGAAAAGAAAAGAAAAGAAAAGAAAAGAAAAGAAAAGAAAAGAAGAGAAAAGAAGAGAAAAGAAAGAAAGAAAGTGAAATGAGCAAGGTTTTGATAGGGGAGGTTGAGGTAATAGTTGATTTTCCCTTAACAGTTTTCCTGAAGTCATTTGACTGGCAAAAAGGGTAGAGGGAGGGTTCTTCTACAATGATAATTAATTTGGCTCATAGTGATTAGGATCTGGGAATGTGTCAATTGGCATATATATACTATGATAGTCTATAAGCTGTCTAAAAGCAATGACTTGTTTTTCCTGTCTTTGGATCTCCCCAACAGTCAAACATGGCATTTTGAATATAGTCAATGCTTAATCAATATTTGTTGAATAAAAGAATGAATAAAAAAATCATTGAAATTTGCACAATGCAAATAAATGTGAACAGTTGGCTTTCTTTAAGAATATACTCTTACAGTATATGATCAATTTTTGTTTGTTTGAAGTTATTTTATATGTTGTTGTCATAATTGTTTTTAATTTTCTAGAAAAAATTCACAAGGAAAGAGGAGGAAAAAACCCACAGTCGATACTGAACATTAAAATATAGTATCATATAAATGCATTCTTAACTAATAATGGTTAAATCTCTTTGAGCAAGACTGACATCAGCACCAGATTACATAATTTCATTCAAAAGGCATAATTTATTTTGCTATGTCAATTTCACATTTCCTTAAACTGTGGTTGGAAAACTTGAAATATATGCACTGGGAATTCATAGAGCACTGTACTAGTTACTGAAATATACTTAAAATTTTTATTTTCTATACAAGAATTATTAGCTTCCCTAATCATTTGAAAATATGAATATAATAAATAGAAATGTTAAATCTGGACTCAAGAAGATTTAGATTTAAATCCTACCACTAACACTTACTAGTTATGGGATAATGAGCAAATAGTACTGCTTCAGGTCTCAGTTTCTTCATCTGTAAATTAGATCTGCTAGTTACTATTTCATAAGATTGAAGAAGATGAAAATTTGATAACATATTAGATGTGTGATTTAAATGTCAGGTGTAATTATCATTTTAAAAAGGAGAAATCCAAACAATCTGTAGATGTTCACCATTCATTCATTCTGCAAACATTTATTCAGCATCTATAGTGAAGAAGGCAATATACCAGGTTATCTGTGGAGAAAGAGAAAAGAACAACCAAGGGTAGTGATCAAGACAGAGGATATATAATAAATACAATGCTATTCTTGGAGTCAAAAGAAAAACATTAGTTCTAATTGAACGTCAGACACTAATTGTACTACATATGGCAAGTCACTTAAACAGGCACACATGCACACACACACACACACACACACACACACACACACACACACACACACATTCTCATTCAAATACAGAAATCTATCTTATCCAATAGGGAAATAATAAAGGAAGGAGTTGAAAGATATGGAGTAGGATGATAAGAAGGAAAGCAGATTCAAAAAGCAAATGGTGAAAAAGCAAAACAATTCTTTGAGGAGAGATGGCATAAAAAGAGAGAGAAAAGGAGAAATAGAAAAATGGGATGAAGGGAAATGCAGTTAGTAATCATAACTGTGAACATAAATGAGATGGGCTAATCCATAAAATGGAAGCAGATAGCAGGATGAATTGGAAACCAGAATCCAAAAACATGCTGTATGCAAGGACATACTTGAAACAAAAAGACATACAGAGTTGATATGAAGGGCTGAAGTAGAGTATATTATGCTTTAGCTGAATTTTTTTAATAGCTATGGTAGAAATTATGATCTCAGACACAGCTAAAGCAAAATAGATCTCATTAAAAGATAATCAGGGAAATTATATTTTCCTAAAACATACCAAAGACAATGAAGTAATATCAAAAGATTTTGAAGCAAATTTCTCTCATAAAGGCTTCATTTCTCAAATCTTTAGGAAACTGAGTCAAATTTATGAAAATAAGAGACATTACCCAATTGATAAGTGGTAAAAGTATTTGAATAGGCAGTTTTTAGAAGAAAAACAAATCAAAGCTATATATAGTGACTTCAAAAAATACTCTAAATTGCTATTGATTAGAGAAAGACAAATTATAACAACTCTGAGGTATAACCTCACACTAATCAGAAGTGACAAATGTTGGAGAGGCTGAGGAAAATGGATACTTTAATGAATTTTTGGTAGAGTAGCACACTGGTCCGGCCATTGGAGAACAATCTGTAACTACGCCCAAATGGCTATAAAATTGTATATGACCTGTGACTGAGCAATGCCTTTATTAGATTTGTACCCCCCAAAAGATATCAAAGAAAAAAGCAAAGCATCTATAGATATAAAAATATTCATAGCAGCTCTTTTTTGTGGAGGCAAATAATTGGAAATTTAAGGGATCATCAATTAGGGGAATGGCTAAACAAGTTGTAGCATATGATTGTGATGGAGTATGATTGTGCTACAAGAATGGATGAGAGTGTGGTTTCAGAAAAATATGGCAAAATCTTTATGAACTGTTGCAAAGTGAAGTGAGAAGAAGCAGGAGATCACTGTACAGAGTAATAGCTAGATTGTAAATGATCAACTACTCTGATCAATACATTGAACCAAGACAGTTCCAAAGGACTCATGACAGAAAAATATTATCCATTTCCAGAGAGAGAACTGATTAACTGAGTGCAAACTGAAGCTTTTCTCACTTTCTTTATTTTTTTGCTTTGATTAAATATAGTTAATAAAAATGTTTCACATCATTTCACATGCAAAATTTATATCACATTGTTCATCTTCTCAGGGGGTTGGGGAGGAGTGGGAGAGAGAAAGAGAATCTGCAATTCAAACTTTAAAAAGAAAAAAATTCTAAATAAAGAATATTTAATAAAGAGACTGTTAGACTAAGTGATACACTTGATGACCCCTTCTAGGTCTAGATATATGATCTTATATGTGTGGTTTTTTTTTTCTTTAAAAATGTCAAAGGATACAAAAATGCAGTCTAAGATAAAGTTTGCATGTACTTAGGCTTCCCTGACTAATTTCCTAACTCACCAACCCAATGTAGATATATTTAAAGTCTTGGTTAAACACAGACCTGATGTTTTACAGAGCAAGCAAAATGAAAGCTTAAACAATCCCATGGAAACCACAAATTTACAGGCGGAATAGACCCATTCAGCAGTGTTACAAACTCATCAAAATGTCTCAAACAATTTCCCACATGATGAGGGCTCAGGAAACCCTCAAATGGACTTTTCTGTAATGGTCTTTTACCTTAAAGTTTTAACTCTCATATGTCTCAGGGGAAACTGTTTCTGATTAATTTACATTTATTTCAACAAAATGATGTTTGGTCAGAACAATTTACTCTCCAAGATGCTTTGATGAGTTTTGGGTTTGAGCCATGTTTTCATAGATCAAGAAGTCCTGTTTAACCAAAATTCAATTGACTTGAACTCCAAAGGTGTCAGCAAAGATGGAAATACTGAAATCAAAATGTCTAAAAGGGTTTTTCACTTGGCAAAATGAGTATAAAACAAAACAAGACAGAGAAGGGCAAGCTGAGTAGAAGAAAAATAGTCTAATAGACTCAGGACTCATGGCACATATGTACATATATGCCCGGACACATGATACATACATATTTTACATCATGACATAATTGTGTCATGGATGTGTATGCGCCTACACTTGTGGCATATATAAGTACTGTGATCCCATAAATATGTATATATGTACTATGTGCTCATGATGTATGTGTACATGAAATCTGACCTCATGTCATATACATGGACTCATGAACCTCATGTACATGTACATTTTTAGTCATTTTACACTGTCCACATGTAATCAGGATTTATATGTCTACACATGTGTCTACACATACCTTTTAACTCCCTCTGTCTCCACAATTTCTGGCAAGTGAGGGACTCTTCAACTTGGTAGCTATCTTTTCCATGAATTGTTGGAGGAGTTGCCAAAGAGCCTTCTTGAAGGATAACTGACATTGCATAAGAACCCAGGATCTCCAATCTCTAACTCACAAAGTCATTTTGAAACTTAGGTATGTACATCTCAGAATCCATATTCAGACACCCCAGATCAAGTAAAAGAAATCCAAAGTAAAAAATGCCTATAGGAACTCAGGCTCTCACTTACTTATGAGTGGTTGAGTTGGAAACAGTCAATATACTGCCTAGGTAAAAAAGAGCCATTCCTCCACCAACCTTGAATCCCAGATTTCATATCACCTGCAGAGAACCATCAAGTATATAAGACTACAAAGAAGTAGTTGAAAGAAGAGAAAACAGAGTTGTGGGTGGGAGAGGGATAGCTCCACTGACAATACAGAATTGTTTCCTCATTGTCCAGTTACCTGAGGGCTGGTGGCTAGTATACATAGTTGGCTAAAAGCAGGTAGGGAAGTTTTAACAATTCTGTTGTACTTGCCAACAAGAACAGTCTTTAAGTCTAAAGAAATAACAGATCAGAAATGGAGCTAATGAAGAAAGCATCTAGCTGCCTATGGTAAGCTCCTTGAACATGACAGATACCCTCAATATGTGAATGATTCTCATGTAGGAGAGGACAGAGATTTTGTTTGACAATAAATTTATGTTACAGAGGTATAGTTTAAGGAAGTCTTTTATCTATTTACTTATTTACTTTTATTTAAGTTAATTATATTTTATGTAAATTTATATTTGTTTTACATACAATATTATATATGATATATATATAAATCACAAATCGATTATATACAACTTGCCATTTCTTTAATATGTTATCTTGTAAATTTTCTTTTTTCTTTTTTTTCCTTTTTTTCTTCCCTCTTCCCTGCCCCACCCTCAAAAGATGGCTACCATTAGATACAAATAGATGTGTGTGTGTATGTGTGTGTACGTGTATGTAAAATCATTCTATTTATACTTCTATTGATCAATTTTTTTTTCTGGATGCAGATAAAAATCTTCTTTCACATTTCCTTTGTAGTTAAATTAGGCATTCATAATAGTCAAAACAACTTGGTCGCTCAAAGTAATTCTTGAAATATTTCTTTTACTATATACAATGTTTTCTGTTGTGTTCATTTTGCTCATTATTCCATGCAAATCTACCCATTTGTTTTCAAAGATGATCAGTCTCATCATTTCTTATAAGGCAGTAGTATTCCGTCACAATCACATACCAGCCATTCCCTAACTGACAGGGATCTCTGCAATTTCCAGTTCTTTGCCACCATGTAGAAAGCTTTTCCAAAGATATCAGAACATATTAATTCTTTTCCTTTTTCCCTTGATTATTTTGGAAATAGATCTAGCAGTAGTATTGCTGGGTCAAAGGAAAGATTCTTTACAATGAGACCTGTTTCAAAGTAGAATGGGTTTATTTTCTCATTCACAAGACAGATCCCAGGAAAAGCAACATGACTGCTTGTCCATGTGGTTGGAGAAGGGATTCTTGGACTGATAGGAATTGAGTTAAATAATCTCAGAAGGCCCTTCCAGCTCTGGGATTTCTGTAAATGGATAGGATGAGATGGGGACAAAGAGGAAGAAAGATTTTGGAAATGTTCTTGTGGAACATGTATGTGTGGAGCTCAAAGTTTTGCCCCTCTCAAAACTTTGAGCTCCATACATACCTGTTACCATTATATATATATATATATATATATATATATATATATATATATATATATACACATATATATGTATATGTGTACACATATATATGTATATATATATATGCACAATAAAGGCAGAGTTTTAGAAAAAGGCAGAGTTTAAGGGAAAGTTGAGGCTCATTCCATAAAGTAACATCCTGTTGAGTTTTTTTTGTTTGTTTCTTTATTTTGCTTTCCTCCTTCACATCATTGATATATGATACACCCCTCCCTTCCCCCAAAAAATAGACAGTTCATACTGAAATAGAGATTTAGGACAGACACAGTTCCTCTGGAAAGCAGGAAAGAGAGTTCAAAAATTGGATATAATCTTAGCCTGAAGATGCTCTTTTGGAGTTTCTAAGTATGCTGGCTTTTATGTTAGATTCTCCAGGCTCAAAGTTCCGAATGAAATATTGATGTGATGATGTGCTGGTATAACCTCCCATAACCACTTCATTACGTCTCCTTCCCCCAGCTCCAAAGGTGCCAAATTCTCTGAATGCCTGCCTGGGTGTGGGTCCTGCACCACTGGCAGGGGTAGCAGCATCTGAAGGAGAGGCCCGGGGGATGATGATCAGACCTTGCAGATTTGCTTCTCCAGGTGCTGAGATGGAACTGTGGAAAGAAGCCACTGTTTCCACTTGCTGGCCTTGCTCCTAAAGGGATAGTTCTCCCAGAATTTTAAATAAGGAGCATTCCAACTCTTAGATTATAGCAAGGTGAAATTTGGAATCAGTGGAGATGCAGGCCCAACTTGAAGTGAGCTAGGGAGAATTCAGGTTCCTCAGGTTATTCTCCCAAAGCCAGCCTAGGTCTGTTTTATGATCTTTGGAAATGAGTGGGGTTTTTATTTGTTTGTTTTTAGGGATTTTTTTCTTCTTTTTTGCTGCTTTATGTAAAACTTCCTCTGTGGAAATGCTTTAAAGATGTGAACTTGAAGTCTAATTGGTAGAGAAGTAATGTGCCATAATGAAAACAAATTTGGCTCTTAGTTATATGATTGGGCATGTAACTTTCTTTCTCATGGCCTCAATTTCCTCATCTGCAAAATGGGTGAGTTGGTTTCTAGAGTCCATTCTAGCTTCAAAACCCAGGGTTTTCTTTCTTCATGGTGTCATATAGTTAATCATGCAATCAGAGACCTAGAATTAGAAAGGAGCAGAGTCCATCTAGTTCAAACCATGCCCTCCCCCATCCAACCCATTTTACAAACAAGAACACTGAATCTCAGTGGAGTTAAGCAATTAGCTAAAGATTGGAGAGCAAGTGACTGAGGTGGATTTGGGGTCCAGATCCTCTGATTCCTAAACCTTTCCACAAGACCACAGTACTTCACAACCATGGCAAGAGAGAATCAAATTGAACCCTTTCACATAGCTTCATCCAGCTCTGGGTATTGTCAAATCTCTGATGAGTTGGTCCAGGAAAATAAAAGTAGATTAGCTCTGTTTCCCAGGGTGGAAAAGGTCCATGAGTTATTATTATCCAGACTATAGACTATACCAACCGCCGCCTCCTCCTCCACAGCAGACTCCATTTGGCATGCTCTGGCTGAGACAAAGCCCTTCTGAGAAGTAGCATGAGGGCTGTGCTGACTCCAGGGAGTTTGATTTATCAGGACTACTGGCATTTGCAAATGTATCTGAGTTGTTCCAGGAGACAGACTTTCAGAGGGATAGGGCAGCTCTGTGTTTCTCTGTCCTTATAACTTCCAAACTTGTCATTGGCTCTTTCAGGATATTATTTTCATGATATCCCACTCCTTCCAAATAGGGGGAGCCTAGGTGTGCTTAGGTCCCGCACCCTGCTCTCCCCCACTCCCCAAAACCCCTATTTTCCTCCCCTCATCTCCTCAAGGACTTGTATTCTCTTACACAGACAATATATTTTAATGGACTTGTGTTCTGCCTTCTTCTTGCTTCCTAACCTTCTCTGCCACCCCTCCTCCCCCACAAGCCTCCCCTTCAAACCTCCCTCTTCTTACTCCTCCCCCTCCTCCTGGTCCACTCCCATCTGTTTTCTGTTAGGACTTCATTTTCCGAGTGCAGGCTGGTGGAATTTGGAGTTCAGACCCCCTCGAGTGATGAGAGTTCTGGGGCTGCTGAGGGTCCCTTCATGCAGCCCCCGCCACCTCCCCCTTCTACTCTCTCCCCATGCCCCATTCGCCCTTGTGCAATAACATGCTAGCTTTCACATCTGCTTTCAATTCCACGTTCATTTGACCAGCTCTGGGAAAATGGAAGCTTTCACTAGAGCTTGAGGTCTTAAAGAAACAGCATGAATGCAAACAGCTATATTTGGTGGGCAAAAAGAAGTTTTGAACACATCAGCTAAAGTCCTGGATCCTTCATTCACCAAGCTGGGGCTCAAGCACTCAATGTCTTTCCTTCCATTTGGGTTCCTATCTGGGGCAGCTGCCAGGGAAGATTCCCCTTCTACTGGCTATCCTTTGCCTAGTTTCCATTCTTGGAAAATGCCTGAGTTCCCAGTCCTGAATCAACAGAGAGGAGATTCCCAAACTTCTTTCTTGGTGTTCCTCTCACTATGTAATCATAACTATGGGGGTTCTTTTGTCTAGTTAAAGAAAGAAGTAGATTATTCTGCTGTCATTGTTGAACATGGAAGTTTATTTCCAAAATCCACAGAATATTTGGGGGTATGGGGAGGACTTGTATGTGTCATTCACCCAAAGTTGACTGCTAATCTGGGGAGTGGGATGGGGAAACAAAGCTTTGCTTTTTGCCAGATTTCTTGAGCAAAATGTGCTAACCAGATATTTTGGATATAGTTTCCATATCAATAGCTTTTGAGAGAAGAGCTGATTCCAAACAGCTTTGAAAATTATGTTGTTGGGGCAGAATTGTCAGTTCCATAATAAACTCATGAACTCACTTCTAAGCCCAGTCCAGTTCCTTTTTGATAGTAAGGTATTTAGGGAAGCACATTTATTCTTTTAGGTCACTAGGGGACTATATTCTGCTCTGTGGTAACATGTGAGTCAGAGAGAGTATGGATGGCTCCATGAACAGTACCAGAAAAAATGCTAATAATATCTAAAAAGCATTTTAAGGTACACAAAATTTTTGCATATATTATCTCATTTGATCCCCACAAAAAACCCCTAGAGGCAATTAGTTCCAGTATTTTTTAATCTCCATTGTACAACTGAGGAAACTGAGCCACATAAAGATTAAGGATTTTACACATGATATATAACTAGTTGGTTAAAAAATTGAAAGATCTGCTAGCTGAATGCAAGCCCAGAATTGTTTCTTTTGCAAATACAGTCATGTCATAACATGATGATTTTTTTATGCCAAAGTCATAACCCAAGCAAAGAAGGAACTAGAAACTAAGAGAAGGAAGACTGGAATCTAACTAAAAAAGGCATAACTAGCACAGGGTAAAAGGGACTTTATTCCAAGGTATAGACACCTAGAAAAAAGCTTGTCTATACTGAGAGGTAGAGGAAAATGGTGACTGCTTGCTGCACATTTGATCTTGACCTTCTTCATCAATCTATATATCCATTTCCCATAATCATTCTCAGTCATTCCTCCAGGGTCCCAGCTCCATGGCACTCCCAAGACTCAATGCCCTACCTATAGGACCACTCACTTTCCAAAGCCACCTGAACCTTCCGTTGGATTATCCTATGGTGGCCAATCGCCACCTTCCCCTCTCTCTCTTTTTGAAAATATATGCACAAGATATTACCCACTGTTGTCCTAAGTGAGAGTATTCTCACCTCAGGAAGGAGAAGGAATAATTCTGCTGCTTCAGACTTAGGAATTTCTCCTCTCCCTTTGTGACTTTACAAAATACATACTCAAATGAGATTTTCTTTACTCAAAGCTATGACTGCCACAGACTTGAAACAAAATTTGCACTGCAACCTTCTCTTTCTGCTCTCCCCCCCCCAATTTTATATTAAATTCAGGATATAGTAAGAATCTTTCTAGCCCTGAGACTTCCAGCACATCAAAGCTAAAGGAATTTGAACTTTATAAGGTTAACCTTGAGATATGTTCCTTTTCTAAAAATCTCAATGTAAAGAGTTCGACCTTCTGCAGGTCTCAATTATATACCTATAGTTTAATTTGCAGTCAATTCTTCAAGTTTTCCACCTAAGTATAAGTCTCAGCACCAGATGAAAACCATAAATATCAATGGGCACACTGCAAATCCTTTGTCTAGCCTTGGGTGGGAGTTAAGGTTTGAATTATTAGCTTTTGCTTTTTCTTTTTTAGAAAGTCACATATGGGATCCTTACTAGATGATTCCTAATAATAATAGTTCATGTATTCATAGAAGTTTGCATAAATTATCTCAGTTGAGCCCTGTGACATCCTTGTGAGTGAGTAAAAGTATTATTACTTCCATTTTTTTCAGCTGAGGAAAGGGAAGTTTGTAGTTTTGTCACATGGTAAGTAGCCCATATAGTTTAAACATAAGTCCTCTTATTTCCAGTCTAGTGTTCTTTTCATTTCCACATACCCTCTACGTGAAAATACACATACACACACACACACACACACACAACCCTTAGCAACTAGTTGTCACGTTTTCCATTCAGTCACTTTCTTGGGTCATACTTTCACTTTCATTGTTTATATGTTGGTGGTAACCCAGTCCACTGATCTTTTCATCTCACCACATCCTTGAATTGTATTGAAATGCCCCAAGGATTGATAACTTTGACAAAATGGGTATTAACTGCCTTCATAAGGACTGACCAAAGTCCTTCTGTTCTTTATTCTACTGTCTTCTTAACTGTTGTGGCCAAAAAAAGCTTTTCATCAGCTGGTCAAATTTCCAGTAATGACACTCAGAAAATTCCTTAAACAAACCTGACCCATCACCACATTTAAACTCAAAGCTGTGCAAATTCCATTTTTTCCAAACCATTGGACACAATTTACAGGAGGCAGTACTTCAATCAATAAATTTTGACAGACCCCTGATAAATGCCAAACTCAGTACTAAATACTTAAAGGATGACTGAAAACCAAAGATTGGTATCATCTCAACTAATTTATAGAAAGGTGTAAAGAGAATTCCACCATGGCAAATGACTATAGGATAATTTTTCATTCCTATAATCCACGGGTTCCTATTTTTATATCATGGAGTCCTTTAACAGTATGGATAAGCCTATGGACTTCTTCTAAGAAAAAAAAATGTTTATAAATGCATAAAATAAAATACATGATTATAAAAATCACAAAAGACTTGTGAGGCTATAAAGGAAATCAATTATATTGAAATACATTTATCATTTTTTAAAAAGTTCATGGGTCCAAGGTTAAAGAACCCTGTTCTAGGCTCCTTCCTTTAGCTATCTCATGGACCACCAGGAGAATATGTATCTCAGGGCATCCCAGGAGAATTTATAAAAGACACATTAGTTTTGCATAATGAAAAACTTAGGTTTGGAAGGGTGAAGTTCAAGAGCACTAAACCATGGAGTGTTGAATACATATATTTCCCAATATATCTCCTAGACCCTGTGGCCTCATAGAGTGGAATGCTTATCTCCCACCATTATAGGTCAGGGCAGACAGATGGTTGCTATAGACATAGAATGAAGGAAAATGCGTCTGTCTTCCAGGGAATGCTTATAAAATAATTGGTATGGGTATTCTAGGGTTACTGTGAATTTATAAACTGTTTATTTTTGCAGTACTAATCGCCAAAGCATGGGGAAGGGCTAATGCACTTGGGTTTGAGTGTTTATTCCTTCCAAGAGGCTAAACCCAGAGGGCAGATCTGTATGGTCATTGTCTCCTCTGAGATAACTTGCATTCCCTAGTATATCCCCAGTGACACAAGGCCATACTGTTCACTCCCTTCACTCTTAGCAATTCATTGAATGCAAGTAGAAAAAGCAATGCTAGCACAGCATACTTGGAGAGGATCTAGAGAAACATTTATAAGAAGCTATCCAGAAAAACTTTCATGAAATTGTTAGGAGGCATGTGGGAAGGGGAAATAATAACTATTATATTATTGCAAGCTACTGCCATATGAAGACTTAGTAAGATTAGCATTATGTTTTTTCTTTCAAAGATTATCAAAATGAAATTAATTCAATGGATTTTTCATGTGATGGAAACAATAATTATTCATTTTTTTCCTTATCATTCATTCTTTATCTACTAAGGATGGAAAAATAAAGTAATATTTGGCAAAATTCTACAACATATTATTAAAAGTCTGGTTAGTGAGCATTTAGAAGGGGAAATGTTGATCTCTTATGAGGTAGAATGTGTTCATTAAGAACAAACTCTGCTAGACTAAAATAATTTCTCTCTTTGGACAGGCTTATAAGACTAATAGAAAAGAAGAATATCATCACTATAGGATCATAGAGTGAGAATTTGAAGGGACACTGAAAGAGATATCTAGTCTAATCTCCTCTTCAATTTGTAGATGGACTGAGGCCCAGAGAATTAAAATAGCTTGCCAAAATTCACATAGGTAGTAAATGATAAAGCTGGAATTTGAACTCAGGAAGGAAGGAAGAAAGGAAGGAAGGAAGAAAGGAAGGAAGGAAGGAAGGAAGGAAGGAAAATCAAAGTGAAATATTTTTCTAGTTTAAGATCACTTAGCAGGTAGGTATGAGAGAGATCTGTGATACTGGGATGGGAGCTAGCCCTAAAGAGCAGTAGAACTATCAGAAGCTGATCTTGCAGAAGGCGATAATAGCACTAGCAGCATCAGCAGGAGCTTCAGGAGCTTTCAGCCCACAGATAGTAAGAAAATCAAATAACTGGTCAAAAAGAGGTTACAGGAGACCTTTTGATGGCACTGGGTGGAGTCAGAGATGATTGGCAATTCTCTTGCCCATAAGCAGTTTTGGATCCCAGTACCAGGGGAAAAAGGAACACTTATGACTGGTCAAAAGTAAACAAGTGCACTGATACCAGTTCCAAGGCAAAAAGGATTACAAGATATTGTAGCTGTAGGAGAACAAGGGACTTGGTCATAGGCCCGTGGCCAGGAGGAGCCCTAGTCCTTGAAACTGCAGGAAAACAGGAATTCTTTCTAAGCAAAAACCAGAGCACAAACCAATAGAGCTACGACTATGCATTTTCCCCCACATTACACCACTTTATATGCATTATAAATTTGCAAACCCACAAAACTAGTTCTGCAACAAGAGCCTAAAGCTGGAAATACTGCCTGCCTTCCTACCCTGAATTGAACAGAGTTCAATTTAATTTAGAGTTCAAGGTCAAAAAATAGGCTAGGAAAATGAGACAGAGAAAAAGGAATTGATCATAAAATGTTACTACAATGGTAAGGGAAGACAAAAAGACAAACTCAGAACAAAACAATAATATGAAAATATCTACAGCCAAAGCCTCAAAGAAAAATGATAATTAAAGCAACGCCTAACAAGAATTCCTGGAACAGTTAAAGAAAGAGAAAAGAGTGTGGTGGAAAAATTGGGAATAGAAATGAGAGTGATATAAGAAAATTATGGAAAGAGAATTAATGGCTTGAGAAAAGAGGCAGAAAAAAAAATCCTGAAGAAATTAACACCTCTCAAAACAGAATTAGTCTAATGGTAAAAGAGGCGCAAAAATTCACTGAAGAAAAAAAAACAAGCAGAATTGGCCAAATAGAAAAAGAAGCACAAAATTCACTAAAGAAAATGATAACTTAAAATTAGAATTGGGCAAGTGCAAGTTAATGAAATCATGGAACATTATTTCAAACAATAAGATAACATCAAAAGAATGAAAAACAGAAGAAAATGTGAAATATATCACCAGGAAAACAATTGACCTGGAAAATAGATTGAGGACAGATAATTTGAGAATCATTGGATTGTCTGAAAGCCAAAATAAAAAAAATAAAATAAAAGGCTTAGCTACCATATTTCAAGAAATTATGAAGGAAAACAGATTCTGAGAGTAAAATGAAAATTGAAAGAATCTACTAATCACTCCCCAAAAGTGATCCCAAAATGAAAGCTCCTAGAATTATTACACCCAAATTTCAGACTTCTCAAGTCAAGGAGAAGATATTATAAGCATTTAGCAAGAAAGAATTTAAATACCATGGAGTCACATTCAGGATCATACAAGATTAGTAGCTTCTATGTTAAAAGAACAAAGGGCTTGGAATATGATATGCCACCACACAAAGGAGCTAAGATTACAAGTAAATATAATCTATCCAGCAAAACTGAGTATAATCCTTCAGGAGTAAGATAGGAGACTTAATGAAATAGAGAATTTTCATGAATTCCAGTTGAAAAAGCCAGAGCTAAAGAGAAAATTTGACTTTCAAACAGAGGATTACACAGAAGCATAAAAAGAGAAATAAAGAGTGATCAAAGGTGGGTCAAAAAGTCAACTTGTTTACATTTCTATATGGGAAGATTATATATGTAACTTCTAATAATTGTCATTATTAGAGCGTAGATTGAAGACATAAGTATAAGCCAAGTATGTTGGAATGATTTTTAAAAAATAACAATAATAAGGAGCAAGAAAGAATAATGTATTGTAAGAAGGGTAAAAGGGTAAATGGGGAATTTTTATAATAAAAAAGAGGCTCACAAAGAAAAACTTATATGGTAGAAAAGAAAAGGGGAAGGTAGAAGGCAGTGTTTGAACCTCATTCAAATCAAAATCAAATCAAAGAAGATATAGAAATCTATCTTATCCAATAGGGAAATAAGAAGGGAACAAGAAAATAAAAGGAAGACAATAATCAGAAACAAAAGTGAATTTTGAGGAGGCATAGGATTAAAAAAGAGAGAGAGAAAAGGATAAATAGAACAAAATAGGATAGCAGGATATAGTTAGTAATCATAACGGTGACTGTGAATAGGATGAGCTCACCCATAAAATGTAAGTAGACAGCAGAATGGATTTGAAATTTGACATATGTTGTGTACAAGAGATGCATTTGAAATAGAAAGACATAGTTAAAGGACTGAAGCTAAATCTATTATGCTTCAGATAAACCAAAAAAAAGGTAGGGGTAGCAATAGGGATCTCAGGAAAAGCAAAATGATAAATAGGCCTAATTTTAAAAGATAAGCAGGGAAACTATATTTTGCTTAAAGGTACCATAGCTAGTGCAGTATTATTAAATTTTTTTATAAATTTCTCTGATAAAGGCCTCATTTTTCAAATACATAGGGAATTCAATCAAATCAATAAAAATTAGAGCTATTCCCCAAATGATAAATATTCAAAGGATATAAGCAGTTTTCAGAAGAAATAAAACCTACTTATAGCCATAAAAAATACTCTAAATCACTATTGATTAGAGAAAGGCAAATTAAAATAACATTGATGTACTACCTCACACCTATCAGAAATAACAAATGCTGAACAGGATGAGAAAAATTAGGTATACTAATGAACAATTGAGAGAATATGAACTAGTCAATCATTCCAGGGAACAATCTGGAACTATACCTAAAGGACTATTAAAAAAAATGTTCGTACCCTTTGACCCAATACTATTACTACTATGTCTTTATCCCAAAGGAAAAAGAAAAGAATTTATATGTACAAAAATATTTAGCCCTTTTTGTGGTGACAAAGAATTGAAAATCAAAGGGATGCTCATAAATAGGAGAATGGATAAACAAATTGTTATATGATTGTGATAAAATACTATTGTGTTATAAGAAATGCTGAGGGTTGTGATTACAGAAAAAAAAATATAAGACTTAATGATAATTAACTGTAAAAGACTTAGCTATTCTGATCAATAAAGTGATCAAAGATGATTCAAAATGATTTGTGATGGGGGGGGGAGAGAAACAGGTCACTTCCAGAAAGAGAGCTGATGAACTCTGAATATAAATTTATGTGTAATTTTTCTTTTTTTGCTTTTCTTTGAGATATTGCTAAAATGGAATTATGATTTACATTATTTCACATGTAAAATTAATTGATATGATTTTGTTTACCTTCTCAGTAAGTGGGGAAGGAGGAAGGAAGGGAATTTGAAACTCAAAATTTTAAAAGCAAAGAATTTCAAAAATATATAAATAATGCATTTTAAATAAAAACAGGACAGATGCACCACGAACAGATACAGATAAGAAAAGACAGATTTGTTTGAACACTTCAAGGAGGATTTCAAAGTCATAGGAAGAAAAATATTTCATTGTAACTGAGGCAGTGGAACTTAGGTCTAAAAAGTCTCAGTGCATTTAAAGGAGAAATGTAAATTAAAACAACTCTTAGATACCACTTCACACCTATCAAACTAGCTAAATGATAGAAAAGGAAAATAATGTTAGAAAAGATATGGGAAAATTGAAACACTAATGCATTATTGGTGGAGTTGTGACCTCATCCAATCATTATGGAGAGCAATTTGGAAATATGCTTAAAGGGCCATTAAAAAATCCAGTAATGTCACTACTAGGTCTGTATCCCAAGATAAAAGATCAAAATTAAAAGGAGAAAGGACCCACATGTATAAAAATGTTATAACAACTCTTTTGTGATGGAAAAGAATGGGGAATTGAGGAGATGCCCATAAGCTGGGGAATGGCTGAACAGGTTGTAGATTATGTAATATTGTGCTATAAGAAATAATAAGCAGGTGGATTTCAGAAAAATTTGAAAAGATCTACATAAGCATCATGCTGAGTGAAGTAAGCACAACTAGGAAGACAATAATGCACTATTGCATTAGTAATGTACAATGATCAACTATGATAGACTTAACTCTTCTCAGCAATACAATTATCCAAGACAATTCCAAAAGATTCATCATGGAAAATGCTATCCACATCCAGAGAAAGAAGTAGGGAGTTTGACTGCAGATCAAAGCATAATATTTTTGGGTTTTTTGTTTTTGGTTTTTCTTCTCATGGTTTTTCCCTTTTATACTGACTTTTCATAACATGATTAGAGTGGAAATAAGTTTAATATGATTGTACATATATTACATATGTTAAATTGCTTGGTGTCTTGGGGAGAAGAGAGGATGTGGAAGAAGGGAGAAAAAACTGAAACTCAAAATCTTATAAAAGTAAATGTTGGCTTCCTAGTTGTGTGACCTTGTGAAGATCATTTAAGCCCAATTGTCTTAGTAAAAAAAAGTGAATGTTGAAAACTATCTTTATATGTAATTGGAAAATAAAATAAAATGCTAATAAGTGGGGGTAAGGGAATAAAAAGTCTCAGTACAACTTGGCATGGAGGCTCAAAAGACATGGGACCATGAGACTCTCTCCAAAGTCATGTTCATCAAGAGCTAGTCTCATAGGGAAAAGGTAATGAACAATGCAGACAAGCACTGGAAGAGAAGTAAAATAGTGGCAAGCAAACTTATGCATGATTCAAAGCCATGATCAAAAGACAACAAAAGCGGCAAAAAGATACCCAAAACCAGCTAATGGAATTATTGTTGTTGTGCAGTCATTTTTCAGTCCTTTACAATTCTTCATGACCTATTTGGGATTTTCTTGGCAAATATATTGAAGTAGTTTATCATTTCCCTCTCTAGCTCATTTTACAGATAAAAGAACTAAGGCAAATAAGATTAAGTAACTTACCCAGGGTCATACAACTAATAAGTATCTGAGGTCAGATTTGAAAATATGAAGGATTTTTCTGACTCCATAACTAGTACTCTATCTATCTTGCCACCTAGCTGACAAAAAAAGAGAAATTAGTAAAAAAGAATAATGTAGTGTGGGCAAAGTGTTTTATGGAGGAATACAGTCATGGTTGGGTGAACCAGTACAATCTTTATCATTTTCTTTATTTTTTTATTTCTTTATTATTTTTGAATTAAAATTTAACACTCTCATTCCTGCTCTTAAGCTCAATGAATGACACAGGAAAAAGAGGGGGAACAAGAGAGAAAAAGACAGACAGACAGAAACAGACAGACAGACAGACAAGGGAGAGGAAAAGAGAGAGAGGAAGAGAAAGAGAGGAAGAGAGAAAAGGAGGGAGAAGGGGAAGAGAAAGAGAGAGAGAGATGGGGGGGGTGAGGAAAGAGAGAAGAACAAATTCTTTGTAACAAATATGCATGGCAAAAGCAAAGAAATTCCCTTGTTGGCCGTGATAATGTCTGCACCCTAAATCCATCAACTCTCTGTCATGAGTTGGATAATACATTTCATCATAGGTTCTCTGGGATAATGGATCATTATTGCATTGATCATAATTCTTATAGGTTTCTAAGTTGTTCAGGCATAAAAATTGTGCAGGTCTTTTCTAGAAAAATTTCCAGTTTCAGGGGGGAGAATCAATGATGCAAGTATTTTTTGAATATTTCACTGAATAAATAAAACTTTTTTAATGTTTAGAATTCTTGTAAACATAACTATTTATAAGAGAAACTAAGAAACATTAAGGAGGTGCCAAAGACTGAAATTCCCAGATTTCCCCTAAATTAGGAACAATTAATCAAGAAGAGAGAGCTTTCCAAAGCATGTCCAGTTCTATCCTTTGTGTTATAAGGAATCCAGAGAGACAGAGACAGAGAAACAGAGAAAGAGATATATACATACACATATATGTATGAATATATATGTGTGTGTATGTGTGTTTGTGTGTATATATATGTGTGTGTATGTATAAGGATAAATTTAAAGTCCTAAAATTTATGTTTCTAAAGAACTACACAAATAAAAAATTAAAGAGTTAATTATAGACTACAGACTGTAAAAAAAAAATGTAAGTGCTTTAGTTGATTTCAAGGTACATATGAATCAACAGTGTAAAGTGGTCACCATAAAAAAATGACTATAGGCTGTATTAATAGAATGCATGACCAATGTCCAGAATGATCGATATAATAATGCCATTCTACTTTTCCCTGGTCAAACCATATATTTAATAATTGTGACTATATTTTAGGAATGATGAAAACAAACCGGGGTGAATCCATGGGGGATGATCCAGGATGGAGACTAAGAACCAAGCCTTATGACACTCAGTTGATAGAAGGCTTAGAGGCCGTCTTAGAAAACTTTAATAGCTATATGCATGTATTTGAAAAGCTGCCACCTGGAAGAGAGATTACATTTGTTTTTCTTGGCACTAAGCACAGTGAGTAGATGTTTCAGAGAATTTTGCTGGATATAAAGAAAAACTTCCTTACAATTAAAATTGCCATAAAATGGAATTAACTGACTCTGGGAGTAGAGAGTTATCAATCCCTAGGGGTCTTCCTTTCGAAGTAATTGACCACTTTTCAGGGATGTTTTATGGAAGATTCTTTTTCCAAGAATAGCTTGCACTAAATGACCTCTAAAGTCCTTTCCAATTGTGAGACTGATTCCATGAGTATTATAAAATTATAGAACTGAATTTCCACCTCTTTCATCATTATATTTATGGAGGGATCATCAAGATGTGACCTGAATCAAGTCATTTAAATCCTCTGGGACTACTTTGTTGTTGTTGTTCAATCATTTTTCATTCTTTTTTGATTCTTTATAACCCCATTTAGGGTCATTTTCTTGGCAAAGATATTGGAGTTGTTTGCCATTTCCTTCTCTAACTCATTTTACAGATGAGGAAATGGAGGCAAACAAGATGAAGTGACTTGCCCTGAGTCATGGCTAATAAGTGTCTGAAGACAGATTTGAACTTGAGAAGATGAGTCTTCCTGACTCCAGATCTGGCACTCTATCCACTGTGCTTCCTATCTGGCACTTTTTTATATACAATAAGGGTAATAATTCTCGCCCAGCCTAATTCACAAGGTTTTTGAGACACATGCATGAAAAGCTTTGCAAATCATAAAATATGATATAAATGCCAGATATTGTTGTTGATTATAATGATACTTTATATACATCATAAACAATAATAAGCACTATTACTATCTCTGCTTTGTCCAGGAAATTTATTTTCCCAGCACTATTTTCATAGCAAGTTATGACTGTGTTTTGATAGTTGAAATGGTAGCTGAATGCTTTCTTGAAGTATTTGTCCTACTTATCCCATTCTCACTTATTTATCCCATATCTCACTTCTAGAATAATGCAGAGTTATATGGAACTCTTCCACTATTACTCAACTGATTTTAAGTAATTGTGAGATAATGGCAATACTAGGAGTAAATCGAAAGAAACTTTTTCCCAGTAGAGTTCTTATTACTCCTCAAGAACAACTTTCCATTACCATGGCTTGACACATTGAAGAAAGTATTTCTTTTCCAAAGTTCTTCAATTTACCATTTCCTTCCCCTTTCACTTTCTTTTCCAGTACTCACCATCTTCACAATGCCTCTTTCAAAAAAAAAAAAAAAAAAGTTGTTCAAGTGTGTGATCAATTTCACTAGAATGGGATTAAATCTCAAAAAGAAATGACCATATTGCTCTCAACATGTCTTCTCCCCTCTCCTCCCACACAGCATAGGATACATCCATAAAATGAGATTTCTCTGAAAAGAAAAAAGATATATACTAGCAAATAATTTAATATTGTTGTTTTAAACATATGTGTGCATATATATTTATATTAACATGCATATATTTCTACACATATATGTATGTGTGTATGTATATATACACATATATATATTTATGTGTGTGTATATATACATATATGTACATATATATATATATATATATATATATATATATATTCTAAGCAAGAAAAAAAGAAGGAAAATTTATCAACACATTGAAGAACACTGTGAGGAGCTGAAACAGTTAGACCAGACAAATTATAATTATGAAGAAAAAGATAAGAGTTCACAGCAAATAAAGAAGCAATTTCCTATGTACAATCTCTTTAAATGGCACTTCTAGCCTCAAGCCAAAAAAGAAAAAGAATGGATTTTTAGCTTGAAGTTGACTTTCTGATAACACCAGTAAATCTTAATTGGGCTCCACCTCCTACTAAAGTTCTTTCCTGGTCTCCCAAACTCAGTTTTCATCACTGTTTTGCAGCCCCCCCCCCTAAAAATTACTTTGTATTTACTCTGTATGTTTTGTATAAACTTACCTGTTTATATGTTGTTTTTATCCAATAGAATCTATGTTGATGACAGAGATATTTTCATTTTTTAATTTGTATCCTGAATGTGTAGCTCTGTGCTGCTACATAGTAGGTGCTCAACAAATGTTTTTTGAAAGAAATGGATTAAATAGAATGCAATTATCAAAGTAGTTCCTTCTTTCATTGCCTTGTTGTGGTAGTAAGATATGTATTATTATTCCCATTTTATTGAAGACAAAACTGATACTAAAAAACTTAGCCAGAGATGGAGCCAAGATGGTGGAGTAAATGCAGGAACTCGCCCAATCTCTCCCCCAAAACACTTCAAATTCCTTTAAATAATGACTTAAAATAAATTTTAGAACATCATAACACTCAAAAAGATGAAGCAGAATATTTTCCAGATAAAAAGAACTTAGGTCAGCAGGAAAGGTCTGTGACACAAGGGTGGAAGCCCAGTGTGCAGTCCTGGTGTAGACGTTGCCAGGACAGCCCTGGATCCAGATCTGGCCCCAATCAGACCTCTGAATCAGCAGCAGTGCTGGTGGCTTCCAGGCCTCTCATCTCAGAGACACCAAAGAGGACTTGGAAGGTCAGCAGAAAAAGTCTATGGAACTTGGGTAGAAGCCCAATACTTAATCTCCGTGCAGACTGGGCCAGCACATAAACCCAGATCCAGCCTGGCCCCAGCCTCAGCCTGGATCCCAGCATCAACAAGGCAGGATTTCTGAGGGGCTAGAGGCTTCTGAGCTCTTGGCCCAAGGAACACAAGGGAGGGCTCAAAATGTAAATGGAGAGGGTCTGTGGCAATAGGGTGGGAAGCTGGTGTGCAGTTCCCTAGCAGCAGCAAAGCAGACTTCTGTTCATTTAACACACTAGACCTTACAGATACAATGGGCAGGGATGGTCCTAATAGCTTCAGGGCAGAAAAGAGTGTTTGTGGTCAGATTCCTAGAAGGACCTCTGAAAACAGCTGCACAAAACTACAGAAGCTTGGGACAGTGTACCCTCCACCCTGAAAACAGAGCCCTACTTTAACAAAGAGTTAAAAGCAGAATAATTGGCTAGGGGAATGAACTGAAAATTTAAAAAATTTTCTGACCATTGAAAGTTATTATGGTAACATGGAAGATCAAAACACACATTCAGAAAATGACAAAGCTTCTACATCCAAAATCTCCAAGAAAAGTAAAAATTGTGTTCAAACCATGGAAGAGCTCCAAAGAGATTTTTGAAAATCAAGTAAGAGAGATAGAGGAAAAATTAAGAAAAGAATTGAGAGTGGTGCAAAAGGAAACACAAAAAGCTAATGAGCAGAAAATGTCTTAAAAAGGCAAGGAGATACAAAAGCTCACTGAAGAAAATAATTCCTTAAAAATAGAATTGAGCAAATAGAAGCTAATGACTTTATAAGAAAACAGAATACAATAAAGCAAAACCAAAAAAAATGGAAAAAAAATGTGAAATATCTCATTGGAAAAACAATTGACCTGGAAAATAGATTCAGAAGAAATAATTTAAAAATTATTGGTCTACTTGAAAATCATGATCAAAAAAAGAGCCTTGACATTATCTTTCAAGAAATTATCAAGGAAAACTGCCCTGATATTTTAGAATCAGAGGGTAAAATAGAAATTGAAATAAATTACCAATCACCTCCTAAAAGAGATTCCAAAATGAAAACTCCCAGGAATATTATAACCAAATTCCAGAACTTCTAGGTCAAGGAGAAAATATTGCAAGCAAACAGAAAGAAACAGTTCAAATATAGTGAAGCCACAATCAGGATAACACAAGATTTAGCAGCTTCTACATTAAAGGACCAGAGGGCTTGGAATATGCTCTTCCAGAGAGCAACAGAAGTAGGATTACAGTTAAGAATCACCTACCCAGCAAAACTGAGTATAATCCTTCAGAAGAAAAGGTTGTCATTCAATGGAATAGAAGATTTTTCAAGCATTCATGATGAAAAGACCAGAGTTGATTGGAAAATTTTGATTTTCTAATATAGGATTCTGAATAAGCATAAGAGGGTAATCAGGAAACTGATATCATAAGGGACTTAATAAGATTTATCTGTTTACATTCCTACAAGGGAGGTTGACACTTATAACTCCTTAGAACTTTCTCATTATGATAGTTAGTAGGAATACTTATAGAAAGAGGGCACTGGTGTGAGCTGAATATGAAAGGATTATGAAATTGAGGAGAGAGAGGAATGTGTTAGGGAGAAGTGGAATGGTACAAATTATCTGCCAAAAAAAAAGAGGCAATAAAAAGCTTTTACAATGGAGGGGAGGAGGGGGAAGGAGAGGGAGAGAGAATGAATCTTATTCTCATCAGAATTGGCTCAAAGAGGAAATAGCACACATACTCAATAAGTATAGAAATCTATCTTACCCTGTAGGAGTAGGAAGAGAATGGGAAATGGGAATGGGGAGAGGGTGACAAAAGAGAAGGCAAATTAGGGGAGGAATGGTCAGTATCAAAACACTTTTGAAGAGGGACAGGAAAAAGGAAAAAAAGAATGAATGGAGAAAAATAGAGTTAGCAATAGAAATTATAAAAAGAATTTCGAAGCAAGTTTCTCTGATAAGGTTTCATTTATCAAACATTGGGAACTGAGTCAAATTTACAAAGAGTAAGAACCATACTCCAATTGATAAATGATAGAAAGATATAATCTGTGCCCAAAGGATTATAAATTCATGCATATCCTTTGACTAACAATACCACTACTTAGCATGAATATCAAAAAAAAGATTTGGGGGAAGGAAAATAACTTATATGCATAAAAAATATTCATAGTAGCTCTCTTTTCAGGGCAAAAAAAAATTGGAAAGTGAAGGGATGCCCATCAAATGGGGAATGACTCAATAAACTGTGATGTGTGTTTTTGATGGAATGTTATTGTTCTATGGAAAATGATAAGCAGGATGCTCTCAGGAAAAAAACCTGGAAAAAGACTTACCCAAGTTTACTCAGAGTGAAGCCGCAGAGAAAAACTCAGCTTTCCTTAGCATCCAATCCATTGCTCTTTGTTTTATACATTTCATCTCTTAATCCATTCATTACCATAAACAGATTCTATATCTTCCCTGTTATCATGACAAATTATCTTCATCATCTAGTGTCATCTAGGTGATACAATGGATAAAAAGCTAGACTTGAAGTTAGGAAACTGAGTTCAAATATGGCTTCAGTCAATTACCCTACGGGCAAGTCTGCTTCACTCAGTCTCCTCATCTGTAAAATAAGGATTATTTAAAATAGTATCTGCCACAGAGGGTCATTGTGAGAATCAAATAAGACAATTTGTGTAATGTATTTTGCAAAGTTTAAAGCATTATATGAATGCTTTATTCTAACTAATATTATTAATTAATTATTATTCTATGTATATCTATATAGATATACATAGAATAAT
>JAJPUD010000572.1:289086-313627 GCA_023553655.1 Myrmecobius fasciatus | reverse complement strand
AGAGAGAGAGAGAGAGAGAGAGAGAGAGAGAGAGAGAGAGAGAGAGATGAACAGGCATAGGGACAGAGATAGACAAAGACAGACAGAGAGAGATGGAGTGGGATAAAATTGAGGAAAATAGAAAAAAATAACTGTGAATATGAATGGAATAAATTCACTTATACAGAAGTAGTAGTAGGAAGGACTAAAAATCAGAACTCTATGGCATAATGGTTACAAGAAACACATCTGAAACAGTGAGACACACACAGAGTAAAGGTGAGGGACTGGAAAAGACTATTGTTTCAGCTGAAGTAAAAATAAAAAAGTAAGAATACCAATCATTATCCTAGAAAAAGCAAAAATAAAAAAGAGATCTAATTAAAAGAGATATAGAAAGAAACTACATTTTAATTAAAGGTACCATATATGATAAATACTAATATTAATACCTACACCAAACATGTACAGCAAAAGCTATAGCATTCCAATTTTTAAAAACGCTAAATGAATTACAGGAGTAAATAGGCAGCAAAGTTTTAGTACTTCCTTTTGGTCACTACTTCTACCCCTGATACTTTCTTCCCACCTCACTTTTCCTCTGGAGACTAGAGCATTGCCTGAAACTATCCAGTCTCATCAGCTACACATGGATGCAACAATGGCCTCATTTCAAACCAAGGGCAAAAAAAAAAAATCCTATTGATACATTTTTATCATTTATTCTGCTAAGTTAAGAGGTTTTTAAAAGACAAAACATTATAAAGTCATTACACCTTCAGACACCTTATTTAGTGAAATTTCTTTCAATAGAGGCTTAGATATGAAATAAATTTAACTACTGTCAATTTCCAACTAGTCTCTACTTCTATCTTGATTGTCCACCATGTATTAGTTAAATGAATACTCACAGTTTGCATCAATCATGATTGATCATGGATTTGCATGTAAGAGAAATTCTTAATTAAAAAGTTATGAATTGATGAAAAATTATATCAAACATAAATAGCATGGAAACAAGAATGAAATTCTTATTTTTGGAAGGTATAGATAAAATTGAAAAAAAAGGCAAAAAGCTGAAGGATGTCACCACTTCCAGCAGCTTCTCACAGGGACATAATTCAGCCTCCTTTCTTTACAGAGTTCCTTTTCATAGACAGAATGGTGAACAAGGATAGTTATCAAACTTTTTCATCAGATTCCATTTAAAGTCTTAAGTACAAATGTTCTCCACTACAGTGTTGCCATAGTCTCAATGCAGGCCAATTACTTTTCCTGCAGCTCTGTTTTTGGATACTGATTTATTCTACTATTTTATAGTCAGTATCAAATTATTTTGATAATTACTGCTTTGTAGTAGGGTTTGAAAACTAGGACTTCTAAGTCCCATTCTGTTTTATTCTTCCTCATTATTTCCCTTCACATTTCTGACCTTTTGTTCCCCCATATGAATTTCATCATTTTCTCTATATCTAATAGAAAATACTTTGGTAGTCTAATTGTTATGATACTGAATAGGTGAGTTAATCCAAGTAATGTTGTTATTTTTTTTTAGTGGCTCAGTCTACACATCTGATCAGAAAGCCAAATTATGATGTCAAGTCCACAGGTTATAGATAACCTAAAAAAGAACCTCAGTGTACCTCACCAGCTCACTAAATCTTTTTAGGATGTTAAATCCCTTTTAGGGTTAGCCTGCCAGTCAATGGTATAATCCTACACTTGCCATGCCTTAACAGTCTTCTCCCTTAATGGCATTTTCCTCCTATTATTGCTAGGGAACTTGTCTTCCTCTTTGTTAATTGCTAAAAACCCTTTTCCTTACTAAAGACCATTGTGTATTTAGCCTGCTCTTAGCAATGTAATAAAAGCTTTGCCCAAATCCAAAAAGATTTGGAGGATGGGTAAATCTACAAATTCTTTTGAGACAATTTATGTCACTGGCATAACCCCAATCTACTTTTGGAGTATCACCCCAAACCTTATCTTTTGGTCATTAAACATTTTGGTGGCTTCTAGGGAGAGTCTGACTGTACTCTGTAACCTTAACAGATAGACTATCACCTGGGGTCAAGAACCTGAGTTCAAATTCAGCTTCTGACTAGTCATGTGATCTGAATAAGTCACTGGAGATAGGAATGGCAGTACCTACTGCCTAAGGTGTTGAGAGAATGAAATGGGATAATGTTTGTAAAGTACATGATAGGTATTTCATAAATGCTAAATATTATTAGAATATTCTCTCTATCTATTTTACCTACTATGGGTATAGGATGCATTTAAGAAAGATTAGTATCTCTGGTATGAGTGCTGCCGAGCCCTTTACAAGGCTGCTTTTCACCTTTGGTGTTTACCTGATCTACCTCTCACCTGTAGCTCCAAGAAACTGCAACATACTCAACAGCCACATTGGTAAATCATTTCTGCAGACAGAATTACCAAGGGATCTCAAACTGTATGGTGAGCTAGGGAGGTACCTACCCTAAGCATGTGAAGACTTCCCCTGACGGAATGGGCAGTTGAGAATAATTTGTTCCAAAGGATATAAAGGCAGGTGAAGCAGGTGCTATAGAGAGCTTAGAGCTTGGTTAGACATTGAAAACACCGAGGTCATCCACTGAACCTTGAATCAACAGCAATCATCTTAACTCTATCCTGCCACTGGACAGTGATGACTCTGAAAGAGAGAGAGAAACCAATAACTTTGTACAACGCTCTGCCTCACTTAAATTCAATTTATGCAAAAATCAAAAGCTATCACCCTACCATTTTACCATTTTCACCTATCTCAAAGTCCTATGACAATGGGTGAGTGATGAAGCAGCAGGGGCGCCACTTAATTGAGAACTATAATCATAACCCTACACACAAGTGACCCAGGACCTAGAGTTGTCTTCCCCCTGGAAGTAGCAGTGGAATTTGGCAGCCCCTTAGGTGTTCTGAGCAGCTTTTTAAGGATCACATTACTCATATATAGGAACAAGGAAGAGACTAGAAAAGGTGCCCTAAAATTGTCTACTTACCCAATCCTGACCTGATTACCAAGGCAGGGATCCCATCCTGTGGTTAAAATGTGAAAAATGTACAAAAATTTCTGCAAAGTTGATTCTGCTAACCATCAATTCATGGAATATGCACACATTTATACACAATACAAACTCCAATAGCAGAGAAGGTGCTATACTCTATGAACAAAGCAGAATTTAATTAGCTCAGAAGAAATACGAGATGGACTAAGAGAGTTTACTCCAAATGTTCATAAGGTCTATTTGTGTCCAACTAATTGGGGTGCAATTTTAAGAGAAATATAGCAGTAATCCTGAGGCCCCCAAATCTTAGGAGTGATATCGTTCTAACAATCTCTTTGTCAATGATCCTAAAGTCTCCTGGCTTTAGGAATACTATAGTATAGTCCTAGAAATATTTTTGACTGCTAGGTAACAATCTGTTGGTCAGTTACAATAGGGTTTCTGAGATAAATAGTGAGGTGCATAGAAGAATACTCCTCAACCCTACCTCTAAAACATAAAACTCAATATTGAGATGCATACCAGACCATGCTTCAATTCTACCTCTAAGCCATAAAATTAGTATGTGAGTGACATGAAGAACTAGATCTCTCTGGTTTTTCCCATAAATTTATGTCCTTGCTCCTTTTGGAACTTAGCCCACTTCAATTGATGTTACAATTACAATAAACTTTGCCACTTGATTTGGAGATGGGTTCAAGCCTGCAAATTCTTTTGAGACACCTCGTGACATTGGTCTGTGACCTCAACCTTTTGGGGTCTCTTTTGAACCTCAACACAACTGTAGTTAGAGAATTTGGACTTCAATCTCATATTGGCCTAATTAACCACAGTCAGACACACTAACTTGACTCCAACATAATAATGTCATTTGGCCATTTTCAAGACCTAAGTACAACAACCAACCAACCAACCTACTGAATTTCAACCCATCTTTCAAAGCCCAGTAGAAATACCTGTGAGAGTTTAACCTTTAGGAATAAAACAAGATGATCAAGGGTGAGAGATTAGAGAAAGAAAAGACTAGAACTAAGGAAAGAACTTTGTCACTTTGTCTTCCTTCTGGGCTCCCTTTTTTGAATCTATAAGACCTTATATCTCAAGTGTCCTCATCTTTTCTTCAGTAGTCGGAATCCTAGATGGTATAGTTGGTCCAAATCTTGCACCTGATAATGCTAAACTGCGAAACCATAGGAATAATTTAATCTCTTCTATAAATTGGTAAAATACTTCAGAACACACCACTGAATTACAATAAAAGTCAAATAAAATAATATATATAAAGTGTTTTATGAACCTTTAAAAGTGCTTTCTAAATATTATCTATTGTTTTTACTGAAGATTCATCTGAGCTCATCACACTCTCCCAAACTGCAGTGCATTGTTTCTGGTTGATTAAAGCCCCACCTGGACAAACTGTATAATATTAGCATGAAACAATAGCACATCTGCAGCTCAATTATACTTCAATGCCTTTGTTCCCCAATGGACTATA
This sequence comes from Myrmecobius fasciatus, assembly GCA_023553655.1. Lineage (NCBI taxonomy): Eukaryota > Metazoa > Chordata > Mammalia > Dasyuromorphia > Myrmecobiidae > Myrmecobius > Myrmecobius fasciatus. Next base: position 309,124 of record JAJPUD010000572.1, on the reverse strand, counting down.
CTAATTACCACATCTATAGTGATGCTGATATGTTCATTCTATTCTGACCAAGTTAATAAAAAAAATTTAACATAATATAATCATTTTTAGATATCTGCTTCAAAACTAATTAAGTTTACTGTTTTTATTTTCTTTGGTACTTTGGTAGAAAATTAAGATCTTTTAGAAATCAGTTCTGAGGAACACTTACTAATGCTTATTTGAATTCAAGGTAGTTCAAAGTTTGTTCATAGTGGTGGTCACCAAAGATATATAGGCTTCAAACAATATCCAGGTGGAATTGAACAGTCAGATAATCAAAATAATTACCTATGAGGGACATATGAAGAAAGAAATTATCTGCTTCCAGCGAAAGAACTGATGAATAGAAGTATATCTAGAATAATTATATAAATCTTTATTTATTTGTGTTTAATAATAGCCATCTTTAGGATAGGGAGGAAGAAAAAAGGGAAGTTACCTGATAATTTTGTCCATTTGAAAGCAATAGTAAATTGTGCTTAATAGATATACAGTTTAATGTTCAGTCATCTTTTTTATGGTACTATGTTATGGAAATGTGTATTATATTCTGTAAGTATGTCTTAATATAAAAAAAGGAAAAAAGACATTTATTGCTCCTTACTATATGCCAGGCAATATTCTAAACACTGGAGATACAAAGAAAGGCAAAAGAGTCTGCTTTCAAAAAATTCACACCCTGATGAGCACGAGAATATGCCAACAACTATGAAGAAAAAAAATCTATTTCCAGGATAAAAAGAGGCCAAGTTGGTTTTTTGAAATTTTGCATTTAAATTGTTTTGTGATTTTTCTTTTCATTTCCATTGTTTTAATTGTTTTAGTCATGTATAATGTTTTCTATTTATGTTTATTTTACAATTCATATCACCTTTTCATTATTATCTGTATTTCTCATCATCATCATTTCTTAGAGCACAGTAATATTCTATTGCATTAATAATTTGTTTAATCATTCCCCAATTGATGGGTTTCTCCTTTGTCTTTGGTACCACAAGAATTGTTTTAAATATATTCATTTCATTTCTTCCTTCTTTCCTTCCTTTTTTCTGTTGAGGTTCTGAATGTTGTTTTGGGCAGAGAAAAACTAAAGAATTGATCCTTGAGACAAGCAGAAAGAAGGCATTGATGGAGATCAGTTTAACTCCATGGTCCCACCCTCTGTGGAGGTTGTCCAGTCTGAAATCCAAGTTATGTCAAACCCCTGAGAACCACTCTCTGTAGAGGTCTTGAGCAGCTCACCTTGCTATACCCTGTCAGAAATCCAAGTCATGTCCTTGAGGTTAAATTTTCCCTTTAAAATCTACTTATGAGCCATCCCATGGCTGCTGTCCTCCTCTGAGTCAGTCTGCCATGGCACACTGCATTGTGGTATCTTTTTCCTTGCCTTCCTACCACATGCCACATGGTATCTCTCCTAACTGCACTATGCTTCTCAAACCCACTTCTCCTCTTTATAGCTAATTAACTCTTTCAGGGTGCTATATCCCTTTCAGGAAAACCCCTTTCTATACTCTCCCATATTTACCATTCCTGGTGTCCCTTCATTTTGGCTGTAACCTCTTCCCTAAAACTAGTGTGGAAGAAATTAGGGCTTGACCCACATACCAAGATAAGATCTAAATGGATTCAAGATCTAGATATAAAGAGGGACTTTGTAAGCAAATTAGAGGAATATAGTACAGATTACCTCTCAGACCTGTGGAAATGGAATGAATTTATGTCCAAAGAAGATCTGGAACTCTTAATTGAACACCAGATAGATAATTTTGATTATATTAAGTTAAAAAGTTTCTGTACAAACAAAACTAATGCAGACAAGATTAGGAGGGAATCATCAAATTGGGAAATCATCTTTACATTTAATGGTTTTGATAAAGGCATCATTTCTAAAATATATAGAGAATTGTCTCATATTTATAAGAATTCAAGCCACTCTTCAATAGATAAATGGTCAAGGGATATGAACAGACAATTTTCAGATGATGAAATTAAAACCATCTCTAGTTATATGAAAAGTTGCTCCAAATCACTATTGATCAGAGAAATGCAAATTAAGACAACTCTGAGGTACAACTACACACCTGTCAGATGGGCTAAAATGACAGGAAAAAATAACGATGAATGCTGGAGGGGATGTGGGAAAGCTGGAACACTACTACATTGTTGGTGGAACTGTGAACGGATCCAACCATTCTGGAGAGCAATTTGGAGTTATGCTCAAAAAGTTATCAAACTGCGCATACCCTTTGACCCAGCAGTGTTTCTATTGGGCTTATATCCCAAAGAAATCATAAAGGAAGGAAAGGGACCCACATGTGCAAGAATGTTTGTGGCAGCCCTTTTTGTAGTGGCTAGAAACTGGAAACTGAAGGGATGCCCATCAATTGGAGAGTGGCTGAATAAATTATGGTATATGAATGTTATGGTATTTTATTGCTCTGTAAGAAACGACCAGCAGGACGATTTCAGAGAGTCCTGGAGAGACTTGCATGAACTGATGCTGAGTGAAACGAGCAGAACCAGGAGATCATTATACACGGCAACAACAATATTACATGATGATCAATTCTGATCGACATGGCTCTCTGCAACAATGAAATGTCTCAAACCAGTTCCAATTGTTCAGTGAAGAAAATCATATACACCCAGAGAGAGGGATGTGAAATGTGGACCACAATATAACATTTTCATGCTCTCTATTGATGTTTGTTTGCATTGTATTTCCTTTCTCTGATTTTCTTTTCTTTTTCTTGTAGATAGGATTTTCTTGCACAACTTGTCAAGTATTTTAACATTATTAACATGTAGTGGACTTCCTGCCATCTAGGGGAGGGGAGGGGACTGGGGGTAAAATTTTGTAACAGAAAGCTTTGCAAAGATCAATGCTGAGGAACTACCCATACATATGTTATACAAATAAAAAGCTTTAATAAAAAAAAAAAAAACAAAGAGAATGCGCATTGTGATTTTTTTCACTTGACCAAACCTCAACTTTTGGTGCCTACTATCATCTGGTATCTACATCAATTATATCACTTTGGTCCTCAAACCACATCACTTCTTCCTTTATTTCCTTCCTCTTTCCTTCCTTTTCTTTCTTTCTTTCCTTCTTCCTTCTTTTCCTTCCTTCTTCCTCCCTTCCCTACTTTTTTCCTTTCCTCACTTCCTTCCCCCCTCCCTGCTTCCCTTTCTCCCTCTCTCCCTCCCTTTCTTCATTTCTCTCTTTCTTTCTTTCTTTTCCTTTCCTTTGTTTCTTTGTTTCTTCCTTTCTTTTTTTTTTCTTTCTCTCCTTCTTTCTTTCTTTTTTCTAATAAATGGTCTCCTTGGTATATTTACTAAGAAGTGAAATCTCTGAAGCAAAAGATATGGACATTTTAGGCACTTTAATTCCTATTGCTTTCCAGAATGATTATACAAATTCAAAGCTCAACAACAATGCATTAGTGTGCTTATCTTTCACAACTCTTCCAAAATCAATTATTTCTATCTTTCATCATCTTTGCAAATTTACTTTCTGTGAAGTAAAACCCCATAATTATTTTAACTTGCATTTCTCCTATTATTAGTTATTTTAAAGACAGAATACTATAGGAATTTGTGTGTTATCCTTAATCATATTACATTATTTGTATACATTTTTCATACTTCTATTAGATTATAAGCTCCTTCAGGGAAGAAACTGGATCTTTTTTTATTTTGTTTTATCTCTATATCCTCAGAACCTTTTGGCCACAGAGAAAAGTTCTAGACAATTATTGTCTCAGACAGAGCTGGTACATATTTGAATTGCCTTATCACCACAAAATTTCTCTTCCAAGAAACTGATCATCTTCTATTTACTCAGTGAAAGCACAGCACAAAATCCAGTATATAAGATGTCCGAAGGAACATGATACAGATATAAGTGTGCTCTGAAGATGCCTTTCAGCCAGTCAGCATATGATATGGAGTTTGAGGGGGAAAAAACTCCCTATTGTCTCCAGGAAAAATTGCAATGTGCTCTGTTTGATATTCAAAGCCCTTCAAAACCTAGTTCCCTCCTACTTTTCTAGTCTTCTTATACCTTACTCCCTAACATGTACTTACGTGTTATAAGACACTCCATTTTTAGGATCAGGGTGTTTTCTTTGACTGTTCTCCATGCCCTTTCAACTTTGTCTACTGACTTCTCTAGCTTCTTCTTTAAGGCCCAGCTAAAATCCCATCTTTTACAGCAAGTCTTTCCTAACCTTTCTTAATTTTAGTACCTTTCCTCTGTTATTTTTTATATAATTTTTATATATATTTGTTTATCTTGTCTCCCCCATTAGATTTGTGAACACCTTGAAAGCAAGGACTGTCCTCTTCTTCTTTTTGTATCCCTTGGACTTAGCATAATGCCTGGAACATAGTAGTTACTTAATACATGTTTATTTATTGATTAATTGACCTTACCCCTACAGGAGTAAATTGTTCCCACTATTCCCATGGAAATACTGGTGAATTTCCAGAATGACAGAAAAAACAGTTTCAAAGGAGGAAGGTCTGGAGCATTGAAACCAACAAAATTATGTCCCATAGACCTTGAGTGTACTGGATAGGACACAAAAATAAATGGCCATATAAGGGAAACTTTCCAGGAGACTTCCCATAATGTCATGGTGCTCTTCTTGAGTCCGATGGTCCTACTTTGGCTTGATGTTTCTCTAAAGATACTCAAATCTGCTAGAGGGTTTGGGGTTCTATACCTATTTAAAATCTACCACCAAAACTAATCACCCTAGCTCCTTACTCACCCAAGCAAAATATTGATCTATGTACTAGTGATTACACTACTCTGTTCACCTTCTTCTCTCTCACATGGTTCCCCTATAATTCTCTGACTCTCTGTGTGTATGTGTTTATAGAAAGTGTATGCTAATTTATCTTAATTAACTAATTTTAAATCTTACAATTCAAATGTTATAACTAACTGCCTACCACCACCTGGTGGCAGTATATCCAAAGTTTGCTCTGGCAAAAAAACAAAGTCAAATTTTCAAATATAAATACATAAAATGATAACAATAACATCTTGTATTTATTTAGCATTTTAAAATTTTCTTCATAACAACTCTGTGTACTAAGTAATGCAAGTATTATGATCCTCCTATATGAAGAAAGAGGCATAGAGAAGTTATGTAAATTATGTGACCACATAATTAAACAAATAACCAAGTGGGCAATTGAACTCAGTATATTCTTATTCAGCTCTGGGGATTTCCATTACATCATGTGGAGTACATAACATAGAGAGAAAGGGACTGGATGTAAGTACATCTCCAAAAAAAAATCCATAAAGAGGAGAAAATGAATCCATATGTGATCTTTATAGGCCACTTGCTCAGACTTCCAGGTCATTGGGATCTCTCCCTGTTATACTTCTAGTAGAATCTGTCACTTAGCTAAGTCTCATTCTTTTGAACTCTAATGTAACTTGATGACATTTAGCTCTTAGACAGTGCTGGGAGTGGATACCTGGCTTATATCATTACAGTGATAATAAAGAAAGAATATTTGAACAGTAAAAGATTTAAAATACATTTATCAAGCATGAAATACTTTTTTTTCCCAATATAAATCAGCTTCAAGATGATGACACAGTCTCAGATTTGGAAAAGAGAAGCCAATATCAAAAGTTCAGTTGAAAGTGCAGAGCCCAGGAAAAATCTACAAATCTCTCTACATTCTGGGCCATTTTTTGGTTGTTTGTTGTAGTTAATCCTGCTTTGAGGTCTCTGCTAACTGGCCATAAAAGAAAGATAAATGAGATGACAGATGCACACCTGAGTAAGTTGACTAATCCAAAGATTTCTTTTTTTCTGAAGCCAATTGGGAAGAAACCTCATGGAATTTATAAATATAGGAGAGCTAATAAGAAAGAGAGAGTTCAAGAAGGACATAGGAGGGAGACATTACTGTTGTGTGTGTGAGAAAGAGTAAGAAGAGCATATATTATAGGATTGTGATTCCTGGAGCAGGGAAATTTAGTCCATTCCCCACAGTCCAAATAGAGCTACAATCACACCACCCCAGAAAAACCATGTATTTCTAGATATGTAACCAGGAAATCTCCAGGAAAATGGATTCCATAATGTCCACTGCTAGTCCATTCAAATTTCAACAAGCTCTAAACCCTTGGAACTTCTCTTCTACATCTAGCCTCCATTTCTCATGTTGTCCTATTTTAATATCATCCTTTGAATATTCAGATTCTTCAGAGCTCTACCTACCTTTTGCCTTTTAGTGTGGAGTTATGAAAGAATGGCACAATTATAGGATCCAATGTAGAATGTGCTACCTTGTGGTTAATGCCTTTAGAAGTATAATTTGGATGATCAGGTTAGAGTCTAATTGTCTAACCTATGTACAAACATTTTTCTACAAAATTTAACATTGCTCTAAGAGGAACCCAGCACCCCAGAGACTAGAGATCTCTAGGAAAAACAAACAGTCCTTAGTCTTCACTTTAATCCTTTTTTTCCATATTCCTTTTCCCTGAATCCTCTGAGACACCTTTGTTTTATTCTACCCCATTAGAAAAGCCGGGAGACAAATTATAGGACAATAAACTCCTTGCCCAAGAGATAGAGGGATCTCACAAAGAGGAAAAATGATTCCTTCCTTCAAAGATTTGGAAGATTTTGTCCAGACACAGAGAGAAAAACAGAATTATAAGCCAATGAAGAACAGGTGCTGTACTGAAAAGTGCCTCCATTACAAAAAGATGGCAGAAACTGACACCAGAGTTTTTTCTGTTTAATAATAACAGCATTTTTCCTCACAACCACCAAAAATTATATGTATTATTAGTGCCATCCTCTGGACAAGGAAACTCCGACTGAAGCCAAACTTATCCATTCTCACTCAAATGGAGAACTCTCTGATTCCAAATACAACTTTTTCTGTTATAGAATGGTGCCTCTATTGGCATGTTCCCTGTCTATTCTAATTACAATGAGACAAAGCAAAAAGGTGATTGATTATGGAGTCAGAGATCTGTGTTCAAATCTCAGCTCTTACTCTCTTTGTCAGCCCCTTTGCCTCTTGGACTACATGTTCCTCACCTTTAAAAAAAAAAAATACATGCTGGAGGAAGGGGAAGATTAGAGGATTCCTGAAATCCCTTCCATCCTAAAACATCTATAGGAGACTTTATTTTCTCCCTGTATTATTCACTCATATACTTACATATTTGACACATATACACATTGTATTCAGCAATGGGCTAAGTTGAATGAGACAAAAATAAATAAGGACAGGGTCCTTAAATAGTTTACAATCTAAAGACACAGTCTAAAGACACAATAGAAATCCAAATATGAAAAGTGAATTATAAGAAGATTCTAAAGTTTATGAGAGAGATCACTTCCAGATGAGAGTGGAATAACAACGGTTTTAGACAAGAGGTCTCAAGGATAGGGTCTTTGGACTCTGGATTCCACCCAGGTCTTTTCCAAAAGTATGTAGCCCCTCAGCTATTTGAAAATAAAATTTTAAAAAAGGGTTGATTCCCCAAGGGACAATGTGGAGATGCTGGATGATCTCAGAAATAGTGTCCGAATGCTGGCCACAGTATTTCAAGGTTAGTACTCAGAGAAAATAGAGATATACATAAACTATAATTTGTGGTTGATTGGTAACATGGGACAATAGACGTGCAATAGTAAGAACACCTTGCTCAGATATTTGAGTGTTTCAGACTTACAGGAGAACATATGGTCTCAATGGATTTGAAGGGGAACTCTGTCCAAGTCTTCTGGCATAGGTGACTTAATATATACTCTCAGTTCTCTACAAAAGAGGAGGAGGTTGGAAAAAGCCAGGAAAACAAAACCTTTGGACCAAGTGATTCTCAGGGAAACACCCAACTAAGTTGTCATGAAAAATAGTATACCCTCCTCAACCCCTTGCATACTGATAAATCCCATTGCCCTGGGGTTCCCACGATTTAAGGCAGATAGGTAGCACAGTGGATAGAGCACTGGACCTGGAGTCAGAAAGATGAGTTCAAATGTTGCCTTGGGTGCTCACTAGGTGTGTGATCTCGGGCAAATTACTTCATCTTTATTTTCATTAGTTTCCTCATCTGTAAAACAAGAATGATAATAGCATCTACCATCCGGGGCTCTTGTGAGGATCAAATGAAATAATAATTGTAAAGTGCCTGACATACAGTAAGCACTACATATATGTTAACTAACACCAATATTATCATCATCAATCATCTTCCAGGGCTCTTGTGAGGATCAAATGAAGTAATAATTTGTAAAATATCTGATATACAGTAAGAACTGCATGTTAGCCATCATCATCATTATCATCATCAATCATCATCCAGGGCTCTTGTGAGGATCAAATGAAGTAACAATTTGTAAAGTGTCTGACATACAGTAAGAACTATGTAAATGTTAGCTCTCATTATCATCATCATTTCTAAGGGTTACAAGTTTTCAGATGTCTAAGAACTTCTAAGACTTGATATAGTTGTTAGGAGAATTAAGGCAACTTTGTATCTAGGAGCTGTGCCCTGCTTTTGATAACTGGTAGTCTTGTTTAATGGGAACCTTCAACCATGGATTTTATACTCTATTCTACCCCAGTGCTCAAAACCCAGACCAACCTCACAGAGGATCTAGGTTAACCAAGTGCTGGGGTTCTTTGGGGGCTACTGCAAGCTCTACAACTATTTATTCTATGCTTTTCACAAGGAGGGACTAAATTAAGGAATTTTAAACCCATTGTGCAGTAGGATGGTTGTTCCTCCCCACCTCCTGCACACACACACACACACACACACACACACACACACACATACACACACACACACACATACACACACACACACACACACACACACACACACACACACACACCTTTTTTCTTCCTGACACAAAGCTGGTGCAGAAGCCTCTAAATACCCAGTTTGAATTTCCAGATACACTGTTCCTATTGGACTGGACATTCAGAAAACTGCCAAACCACCAGGAAACAGGAGGCAGTCCAGCTTGGGGGAGGGTAGACCTTGAGGACTGCTGACTCAGATAGCACTTCCCCCAGGTGGGGCTATATTAAAACCATATTTCACTTTAAGGGGGAAGGGCCAGGAGGCAAAACAAGGGGAAGAAGGTGGTCTCTCTTAGCACATGGGATTCCAGTTGGACTAATAAAAGGCCACTTAGTCATGAGGCTCATACAATTAAATTGCCTCCAAATAGTTTCATTCTTAGTGATCTTAAAGAAGTCCCAGAAAGCTGAGGTTACATGTACTACTGTAGTTTGTAGTTAAAGTCACAGTGGGGTGAGAATACTGATGGAATCTTTGAAAAAGAAATCTAACTATAAGTGACAGTGCCTCCTCCCTGCATATTGGACTTATTGGTCCAAATAATGAATCTGCCCTAAAGGGTAAAGGAGGCAAAATGAGGAGGAGGAGGAGGAAAAGGAGGAGAAGGATGAGGATTGATTGAAGGGTTGCACAGAGCAGTGGGGATGCTTAACATGAGAACCCAAGTGGCAATTTTTTTCCTTTAAATAGCACAGGAGAAATGTATGGAGATTTTTCTGGTTACAAAAAGTCCAGATTCTTTATTTAGGTCATGCCTGGAATTGTTTACAAAGTGTCTGACTATGCCCAGTGTTCCCATCCCTTGCTATTAACAAATTTTAAACTCTTTGTCATGGACACCTTTGGCAGTCTAGTGAAGCCATTAGGCCCATTTTCTGAATAATTCCTTGAAATGAATAAAATAAAATGCAACCTGTATGTTTGTATAGACATATACAAACCTTTTTTTTGAAGTTCACAGGCTCCAGGTTGCAAACCTCAGATCCAAGATAAGTCTTTTTTCCCCCTAAAGTAACAATCATTTCTCCCTATCAATCTCTAGGAATTCTTAGTTTCTCATTCAGCTGTCCAACATTAATCAGAACACCAACAAATATTTATTAATTGCTTCTTTTTACCAGCTTCAATGACACTAAGCCTTGCCTAGAACAACTATCTTGCCATCTGTTTTACTGCTGCCTCTGTTTCCCCACTAGGACCAGACTTCTTAGGATCTTAATCTCCTGGTAACCATTCCTCCTTCGCTCCCAGAAGTGAGAGGATAGATATGAAACTATTCAGTTTGTAGTCTCTACTCTAATTAAGCTATCCTGACAGATGAATAAGTGAAAATTTCCTTAACCCACTACACCTAACCAACTCCAGACCATTTTTCACTTCACCTACAACAACCATCAGAATACCAAGACCTACCCTAGCATAGGCACTTTGTCATCTGCCTTGCCAGCCTTTATCATGTCCTCCTTTCTTTTCTTATTCCATTTCTACTATCATTACTACTGGAAAAAGAATGATAATCTACTGCCCTGGGACTCCATTTATAATCCTAGTGACTTCTAAGATCAAAATTCCCTTCTCCAATCACTATTTCCTTATTATTTTGTGTATCTCTATTAGACTGCAACTCCTTGAAGGCAAGTACTGCCATTTTGGTTATTTATTAAAGGTTTATTAGATGTTTATTGATTGATTGGATTGACTGATTGACTAGCTTCCTTCAAGTTTCAACCCAAATACCACTTCTTGTTTTCTAGATTCCCCAAGTTATTAGTTTTCCTTCCTTTGCCCAATCAGTTAACACTTATGTTTTCAATTTAACTGTTGTATACTCCAATAGAATGAAAGCTCCTTGAGGGCAGCAACTTCTTTCTTCTCATTTTATCTTTGTGTCCTCATTTATTTATGCCCTTAATGTGTTGCTGAAAGAACAATCATCAGTCTCTTTTTGGATACATTTAACATTGTGGTATCTAAAATATAACTGAAGTATCTTTTTTATAAAGTCTTCTCACACAAAGCTGATGAGAAAAATTTTTGCACTATTAGTCCTATAGAAACAGATTAATTCTACTCAGAAAGAGAAGATTTCAAAGCTGGAAAGGACTTCTAGGCTATTTCATATTCAAATAGAATTCAACACACACATAGATGTGGGTATGCAAACATAATCATACAGTCGATGAATAATGTGATTATGTGCTTTTTCTAATTACAGAACAATATGGGAGTTTCAAGGATCTCACAATCGATCTAATTCCAATCCTAACAAGCAAATTGTTATGAATCATTTGCTTGAATATCTTTATTGATTAGGAACTCAACACCACTTTCCAGACAGTACATTCCTTATATGATGATGAAACTTGTTTCCTTATGACTTCTACTCAATGATATAGCTTCTACTGTAAAGATTGAATAGAATAAATTTAGCCCCTTTCCCACTTCAGAGAATTCTCTTGAGAGACACTTTTGTTTCTTTATATGTTCTCCATGTTCTTTTTCATTTGAATAATTTGCAATTATTTTGTCAGAATTTCATCTTTTTAGAATTACTTCCCTGCCTTCTTAAATTATCTTTCCTTTAAGAGTTTTGGGCTCTACCCATCATTTTTTTCTGAACATTTTGAAATCTTTTTTGAAAGATGAGATACTTGTCTGTCCCTTCTAACACTGCCATCCTTTACTAGTATAAATCTACCTTGTCTTTCTCCCAAGGTTCTTGTCATTTCCACTTAACCAATTCTCCCCATTTGGTTGAAATGAAGTCCAAAAGTAAAATTTTTTCTTTTTGCTTAAAATTTCAGTTATTAAGAGACCAAACTTTAAGAACTTCCAAGGATAGAGAATAATTTTAGCCCAATATACAAGAAAATAAATAAATTAGCAATTATATCAAAGGAAATCATTCTTGACCACCTAATGACAAGTGAAAACTTCATGGAGAAGAATCAAAAACCCAAAGATTACATCCAGGATTAATCAGCTGACAGTACAGAAAGCAGAAAAAGTCATGAATTTAGACTAAGATATAAATTAGAGAACTAGCTTCAAAATTTACAATCACTAAAATCAGTGTAAGAAGGGACCTCAGTGGCTATTCAGTGTAATCCATAACTAAAAAAGGAATCTCTATTAAGCCATACATATGCATATATATCCACCCAATAAATGATCCTTAAGCTTCTGTTTGAAATGTTCTAATTGGAAAAACTTATTATTGTTATTATTATTATTATTATTATTGAAAATGAAAGTAGTGTCTATTATTTATGTAGCCCTTTAAGTTTTGCAAAGCACTTTACAGGGTATTCTCATTTGATTATCACAACAACCCTGTGAGTGGTTGCTATTATTATCTTCATTTTACAGATGAGAAACTGAGTATCAATGAAGTTAAGTGGCTTATGCAAAGTCACACAGATATTGTATGAAGTGAAAATTAAACTCAGATCTTCCTGCCTCCAAATTCAGCACTGTAGCCATTGAGCCTCCTAGTTTTCACTAGCTCTTGAGTTGCTCCTTTCCACTTTTTGGGAGTATTATATATTTTTTGGTTGTTTTTATTTTTCCCCTGATATTAAGTCCAAATTTTCCTCTATTCCACTGTCACTCATTGCTTCTAGTTTTACTAACTAGGGTCATATAGAAGTCTAAATTATTTTTATAATAACCCTTCACCTACTTGAAGGCATCTATCTTGTCCCTCCACATCTTTCTTTCTCTAAGCTAATTTTTTTCAGTTTCTTCAGCTGATCTCATTGATATTGATATTGATATTGATATTGATGTGATATTGATCTCATTGCCCTTTACTATTCTGTTTTCTCTCCTTTATCAGTGTCCTTAAACTTTAACATCAAGAAGTGAAGTATTGAAATACTGTTATATACTCGGAGTACTGAGGCATTCCCATTTGTTTATTCCTGGGAGTGATGCCAGTCTTAGTTCAGTTCAAAATTCATTAGCTTTTTTATTTGACATGTCATACTGCTGTCTCATATTACTCTTGAAGAACCCTAAAAGTCCTACATTTTTTTACACAAATTCCAGCCTCACTACATCTCGTCCATGTGAAACTGACATCTTGAATCCAAATGTTAGGCTTTATCAAGACATAGCACATAAAGGAGTGCTGGAAAGCAGAAGAGGAGGCAGGGAGGCAGGAAAATTGTAAGATACTATGTAGACCCCTAAACCCCAAATGAAATTAGGCAAAAATGCACCTATCATGTCTTTGGGAGCCAGGAATATAGTTCTGATGGAAAGATATGATTGGAGACTGTAAGAAATACTCCTTAAAAATCCAAGAATTTATATATTGTGGAGAGTTTTTTTTTTCCCTTCAAGATGTACAAATCTAACAGCATGGTAACAATGATAATTCTACTCATCAGATGCTTTAGTAAACATTTTCTTCAACTCACTTTAATGTATGACTTTGAACCGAATTTCTATTTATTTCTATTTATTATTATTTCTAAGCAATATTTTATCCTTAATATTATTATATTGTTATTGAAAGTATTCTTTTCTATGTATATCTGTATAAATATTTCACATTCAAGAGAATACCCTATTTCATAGGTTATGTAGAGAGTTATAGCATTTATAACCCCCTTCAAAGTTACCAATGATCTCTTAACTTTTAAATCTGTTATGAACATTTTTGTCTTTTTCTTAATCTTTCTTGATCTCTCTATAGCATTTTCTGTTATATACCAACATTTCCTCCTGGATATTCCCTAGTCTCTGGAATTTTGTGACACTGATCTCATGTGATATTTTCCCTACACTTATGAACATTCTTCCCTTAACTGATTTATTTAGCTCTATTAGCTCATCATCCATACCATGCTCTAAATCTATGTCTTAATATCTTTCCTCTCTACATTTTATTTGATAATTTCAACTCCTATACATTTGCTTATCATCTCTCTATTATATATTTATATGTATAGTTGCATATATATAGTTATATATATGTACAGTATATATATTTGGAAATACATATTATATATACATGTATATATATATAAAATCTATGATGTAGATCATATATATTTATGTGTATGAAGAAAGAAAGATACTTATCTTTATCTATATCTATCTATATCCTGATAGAGAGATAATCCCACCTTAGTCTTGCTCTGAGGTCCAATCATAATCCTTTACTTGGTCATTAGCTATTCCATCCATCCTATTCCCTCCATCCTATTTTCAGCTTCCTTTTATATGTTGTTTCTCCCATTAAAATGTAAGCTCCCTAAGAACAGAGACTTTCTCTCTTCTTATATGTGAAACTCCAGCACTTAGTATATTGGTTGGCACATAGTAATTGCTTAATAAATGCTTGTTGACTTATTTCAAATCTGATAAACATTTATCTTTCCTTCAAAACTAATCCCTTGAGTGAACTTTATAGTGCATCATCATTCTTCCCATTACACACAACTTGGGTTCACAATTTAGGTATTATTCTTGACTCCTCACTGTCAGTTATCCCACATATTCATTCAGTTACCAAATTATGTTTTTTCTATCTCTACAACATCTCTCACATCCATCTCCTTCTCTACGCACATGACCTACACCCCAGGTCTGGCCCTTGTCACTTTTCACCTGCAGTATTGCAAGAGATTCCTAATTGCTCTCCCTGCTTCCAGACACCCTCTCTCAAATCCATCCTTCACATTGTTTCCAAAATGATTTTTTCTAAAGTGCAGGTCTAACCATGTCATTCCCCTGCTCAATAAACTCATCACCTCACACCTGGACTATTGCGATAGCCTGCTGGTTGGCCTCTGTGCCTTAAGTCTCTCCCCACTACAATCCATCCTCCATTCAGCTGTCAAATTGATCTTCCTAAAGTTCTAACCATGTTACCCTTCTCTCCTCCCCTCTCTCACTCAATAAATTTCAGTGGCTGCCTATTACTTCCAGGATCAAATATAAAATCCTTTGTTTGTCTTTTAATTTCCTTAATAACCTGACCTCCCCACACCTTTCTACTCTTCTGACATCTTACTCCTCCTTAACATATTCTGTGATTCAAAGACTTAGGTGTCTTTGTTGTTCCTTGAATTAGACATACTATCTTATAGCTCCAGGAATTTTCACTGACTTTCCCCCCATAACTGAAATTCTATTTATCCTCATTTCTGCCTCCTGGCTTTCCTAACTTCTTTAAGGTCCCAGCTAAAAATCTGAATTTCTTCAAGAACCTTTTCTCTTTCCCGTTCAATTTTAGTGGCATCTCTATGTAATTATCTCCAACATATCTTTTATGTGTATCTTGTCTATATATATATATATATATATACATATATATATACATATATATATGCTTGTTTTATGTTGTCTATCCCAGAAGACACTGTGCTCATTTTAAACAGGGGCTTTTTCCCCCTTTCTTTGTAGCTTCAGTGCTTAGCAGTGTCTAACAGATAGTAAGTATTTACCAAATGCTTATTCATTTAATGACTCTAGTCCTTATTTACCTTCAATCATTTAGAAAGTACAGAATCTAGAATGACACCCCAAGGTTTCTGTATAGTTTAAATTTTATGATATATGTAGATGTAGATATCAATATCAATATAGATTGATAGATAGAGATATAGGTGTGTGTATTACATATGCATATATTTTATATTTATAAATATCTATAATCCAGAAATAACTTCCAAAAAAATTCGATGGGAATAATTAAAACTTGAATGCTTGGATAAGTGTCTTTCTTCCTTCTTCTTTCCTCCCACCATCTTCTATCATCCCAAAACTTTTATGATGCATTTGTGTTTTTATTCAGCCTAGAACCAGAGATCCTAGAGCTGACAGGGCCTTCAAAATATAGTCTTGCCTCATCCCTACCTTCCAGTGGGCACAGAAGAGCCAATAGCTAAGCTAAGGGCTGTGACTGGACTTTAGAGCAAGGCTAGGGAGAAATATCTATCTTTCTAGCTAACTATTAATTGATCTATCAATTTTTATGGATATAGATAGATATAGATACAGATAAAGTGAATCCTGAAAACCTTCTGAGAACAAGAATAGCAATTATTAGGCAGTGAATAGTAACAAAGTACCATGGTCAAGATATTCACAGTATCTCATAAGAAAGGATGGCCACCATAATACATGGAGTTAGAGATTTCACTAGGGAGAAGATATCTAAATGCCTTTCTTAAAGAAGGAAAAAAGTAGATTGAGAAAGTTAATTTTGTTTTTCCTTTTGGATTAATGAGTGAAAATGTATTAATTACTTACTATATGTCAAGTATTGTAAGAAGAAAGAAACAATTGAATGAACGAGTGAGTGAATGAATGAGTGAGAATAACAAGTGGGTCTCCTATGTTTAGAGAATTGTGAAGGTTGTAGAACTCTGGCAGAACCAGCAGCAGGGCAAAACCTAAACTACCCACAACCAACAGAGCAGCTTTCCCCTTCCATAAATTTTCACTGAAACTTGTCTCTACTTTGCTGCTACACTAGAAAAACCCTTTTAAAAGTAGTTCATCTGCTAACAAATTTGGTCTTCCTTCAGGTTCATATTAACACTCTGGGTGCCTCAGTGACTCTACTACTGAGTTGCATGTAGTATTCCTACTACACAATCAAAAATCCTCAAAGTTCAGGGAATATTCCTTAATTGGTTTAGGGCTCCAAACATTCTGAGCAGGTAAAGTCTTAAAGTAGACAGAGAAAGATGACCTTAGAGGAGCAGATTTAGGGCTATATACATTCCCTTGTCCTCCAAATTTTCTCACTCCCCCTGCACAGATCCTGAAATCCCCCGCCCCAGACTCTAACTCTTCCTTTGGGTGAACTCTGTCTCTTAAGCATAGAATCAGAGATCCTAAAGCTTGTAGGGCCTTCAAAATATCATCTTGCCTAGTCCCTATCTTCAAGCAGGTAAAATAATATTCACAGTATTTTAGAAGTAAAACATAGGGAGATTCAATGTTTTGAAGCCAAGATTACAAATTTAGGTAGTAAAACCTATGTCTCCTGATTCATCATACTATGATTTTCCATTGCCACTGCTATGATCTTTTTAAATATTTGAATATTCCTGGAATCAAGAATTACTAATAGCTTCAAGCTATTATCAGTCATCCAACACCTTTAAAGTTACTGATTTATCAAATCTTTCTTGCCTAATTAGCTAACTTGGAATAAATTATTGATGATAAAAGAGTCATAAGCTGGGATAATTTTGGCACATGTAGATAACAAAAAATGATAGAATTATTTTTAAAAATTATGTAGAGGAAAGGGGGGAAAGTTTAGAATCTAATGGAAAAAAGCAGTAATAGATGGAACCCAGCATTGCCAGATCTCAAACTATATTAAAAAGTAATGTTTTCCAAAACTATTTGGCATTGATTTTTTAAAATGGAGTAGATCAGTGGAACAAATGATATAAAAAAGACCAGAAATAATTTAACCCAGCAGGCCAGTGCTCAGTAAACTCAAGAATACAAACTGCTAAGGTAAGAATTCTTCTGTTTGAAACAAACTGCTCTGGAAACTACAGTGGTTTGGCAGAAATTAGGTTTGGACCAGTATCTAACACCATATATAACAATAAATTCTAAATGAGTATCTGACCTAAACATGAAAGTTCATATTATAAAATAATTTGAAAAGAACAGGATGTACCCTTATGACTATAGCTAGGAGAAAAATTACTAACCACTCAAAGGAGAGAAGTGCTCATCCAAGAAGAATATCTTGGAAAAAAGAGTTAGCATTTAGTCAGGAGACCCAGGTTAAATTCCCTAAATGCCAATAAGGGTCTTTTGAGTATATACTGAATGATTATTTTTAAGTATATTGGTGCAGGAATTCCTACTGAGGTATAGCTTAAGCTAGATGTCTCCAATTCTGAATTTCTAGAGTTTTATTATGCAGAACATTGGGGTTGTTGTTACTTGTTTTTCAGGTCAACATCAGTTTTTCTTTGATTAAAAAAAAAAAAGGACTTTACCTTACTAGGTTCTCATCCCATCTCTATCACTGACTCAGTAGGAGATCTCAAAAAAGATCTCTCTGCTTAATTTTTCCTCCCAGTGAAATAGTAAACTGGCAGGCCTAGCTTTAAGGAATTGTACCCGTCAATGCAAAGGCAAAATGAGGCTTAATATACTTCACCCTTCTGCCTTTTCTTGCTCTAAAGATAAGCAGATTTGGACTGCTTAGACAGTATAAAAGTCAGCAGACCAGAGGAGATCCTAAAGGAACTGAGTTATATTTCTCCTGACATGCAGATGCCCAATGGACAGTTTTTTCCTGCTGTGCAGTTTTCCTAGTGAACCATTAATCCAAGACCACTTACCTATGTGAATAATTTTTTTTAATTTTTTCTTAAATTAAAAGGCTATAGTTTTCAGAAATATTTACAATAAAAGTGCTACAAGAGCTTACTTGATGGCATTTTGTTTCTTGAATTACTTTTGCCTCTTTTTTCTAGAGGCAGTTTGGGGGGAGAATTGACCAAGTTTAGTTGGTTGTGTGGGAAGAGAGATCAATTTCACTCATAGTTATGAAATCACAAAACCTCAATAGCAGAGGGACCTCAGATACCATCTAGTCACAGAAGTTCTTAACCTTAACCTTGTTTCTACATATCTAGGGGTTTGTGATTAGATTTCAGAGGGTTCATGAATTAAATGGGGAAAAATGCGTCTTTATTTCAGTATAATTTGGATTTGGGGAATCTTATGATTTATTTTTTATTTATTTAAAAGCATTATTCTGATATGTATTATGAGTTTAAAAACATCTTTCTGATAAGATTTAACCAGATGTTCAAAGCTGTCTATGACAAAAAAAAAAAAAAGAAAAGAAAGGAAGGAAGGAAGAAGCCTTGTCTCTAGGAAAGAATCTCCTCAAACACCATCCCTTACCAATTTGATCACTAATTTCTGCCTAAAAATAGTGAAAGGAACCTACTCCTTTCTGAGGGAGCCCATACCACTTTCAGATAGCTCAAATTAATTTCTTTCTTTGTTTTGTTGTTGTTGTTTTGTTATCCTTTTTATCATGCCTTTCTCCAGCTTATAAATATTAGTACTAATTTTGGTTACTAAGGTCAATGACAACAAAACCAATCCTTTTATATGATAGGGACAGGGAATAGACTTGTGATTTCATTAGTAGAGAAGACTCTCAGAAGAAAAAAGTTAGTCTTAAAGAATTGCCTCGAAAACTTATAAAGGTTAAATAACTTGTCCAGGTAAAAATCAAGCCTAAGTCTTATTGGCTCTCTGTCCATTATGATACATACATTGCCTCACTACATGATATTATGTCAAATACTTGAAGACAGCTATCATGGCCACAACACTTCACACCTGCATCTTCCCAGTTTTCTCTTCTCAGACTATATAGACCTAGTTCCTTTAACCAATGTCTCACAATTTTGATGGCCCTTCACTAGAAATCTGTAGCATGTCTTTGTCTTTTCAAAAATGTATTACCTAAACTCCAATAGACTTGGAATGGAAAATATCAATTGCACACAGAAAGAGAGCTATGGATACTGAATGTGGATTAAAGCATAGTATTTTCACCATTTTGTTTGTTTCCCTTTTGGTCTGATTTTTCTTATACAATATGATAAATATGGAAATATGTTTTAAAAGATTGTACACATATACAGATTGGTTGCTGTCTTGGGAAATAGGAAGGTAAGCAAGGGAGAAATAAAACTTAGAATACAAAGTTTTACAAATATTAATGTTAAAATTATCTTTATGTGTATTTGGAAAAATAAAGTACTATTCAAAAAATATGTATTACCTAGAACAGAACCCAGGACTCCAGATGTACTTTGAGTAAGGCAGAAGAACTGTTTCCTCCTTCATGCCCAAACCATGCTTTCTGAGTATAGCTGAAGATAGCATTACTTTTCTTTTCTTTTATTTCTTTTTACATCCATATTATATTGTTGACTCACATAAAGCCCATAAGCCACTAAAATTCTCAGATCTTCCCAAAATACTTAGATAAAAAGGAAACAAAGAAAATCCAATGAGCCAATAAACTCTTAGGAAATGAAACTCCAGATATTGTTATGTGCATGTTATGGAGAGCTCTGAAAGAAAGAAAGAAAGAAAGAAAGAAAGAAAGAAAGAAAGAAAGAA
>JAJPUD010000572.1:264627-280055 GCA_023553655.1 Myrmecobius fasciatus | reverse complement strand
GAATGAATAGTTCTGATGATAATTACCAAATGTCAATATGTATAGAAAATCAGCACTCTGTAAATATCCCACTTGGGCTGCTCTCTACACGTGTGCCTGCTGGAAACTCAGCAACTTTCAGTGGCATCACATGTGCTGAGGGGGAAATGTTCACCAAAGAGTCAGGCTGGGAACATGCTGAGCAGATCCAAAAGGGAAAAAATGTGAGGTTAGCATCCCAGGGCCATTGACTTAAGAGGTCAACTAGCCCAAGCTTTACTTGATGTCAGAAGCACTGTGTCTGCAACATCTCCATCTAGGAGACCGGGAGATCCCGTCACTGCCCTTGGAGGTCAGCCCTTCCATATGGAGGCAGCTCTACCGGTTAGAAAATGTTCCCAATGTTCAGAGTAAATCTGTCTCTCTCTGGCTCCCACACACCATTGCTCCTTGCTCTGCTTTCCCAGAGCCATACAGAACAAACCCAAACCCTCTCCAGATAACAGCCTTTTAAATATTGACTCTCCCACTAGTCTTTTCTCTTCCAAACTAAACACCTCCAGTTCTGATGAGTCTCAGCACAGGATGAATTCAAAACTAGTCATTCAGATTGTTCTCCTACATACATACATATATACTACAGCTTGTCTTAAAATGTAGTATCAAGAATGTGGTACTCCAGATGGGGTCTGAGCAGGGTAGAACAGAGGGCCCTGTCACCACCCATCCTCTGAACAATGAAATTTATATGATCATATCAAGTCTTTTATCTGCTGTATTATAGTGCTGACACATTCTGTGCCTGCTATCCACTAGAGAGCCTACAATACGTCTTTAAAAAAAAAAAGCATTCCATCTTTGTTTCCTCCATCATCAGATGGGTGCACTTGGTTCCTAGAACCCAAATGCAGCATTTTATATGGGTATCTATTCTATTTCATTTTGTCCACCTTGGTTCACAGTTACAATCTAGGGATTTGTTTGGAATTTTAATCTCCAATATATAAACTGGCAGTCTCAATTTTGAGCCATCCACAACTGATAAGCCTTCATCCAACTCACTTATGTGAATATTGAAATGAAAAAGATCTAAGATTGAATGAGTAAAGTTGCAGACTAGAAATCAGAACCAGTGAGGTCCATTGTTTTCGCATTCTTTAGCTGTGTGATCTTGGACAAGTTGCTTCTTCTTGGACCCTAATTTTCAGATATGATAATAGCACATTTAATATGCTAACTTAAAACTTACTTGATTTCTTCAACTGATTTTTTTCTATCATAGGCAGCATCTCCTTATAACTTTAGGAGGTAAATAGCACAGTGAATAGAATGTCAGACCTGAAAGCAGGAAGCCTTGAATTCAAATTTAAACTCAGACAAATCCGGACTCTAAACTAGGGAGAAAAATGCATGAATATAAAGGAGGATATGGACATAGGATTTCTAGAAGTAGAGTTATTAAAATTTGGAAACTTCTTGGATATTAGGGAAGGGAGGTGAGAGGTGCAAGAGTGGTGAGGGAGAAGGAGGTCTGAGGATGACTTCAAAATGGTGAGTTATTGTTCATTCATTTTATCTGTGTTTGACAATTTGAGACCCCATTTGAAATTTTTCTTGCAAAGATACTGGAGTGTTTTGCCATTCCTTCTCCAGCTCATTTTATAGATGAGGAAACTGAGGCAAACTGAGTTAACTGACTTGTCCAGAGGTACACAGTAAATAAGTATCAAGAAACAGATTTAAACTATAAAGATCAGTCTTCCTGACTCACTAGGTCTCTATTTATTGTGTCACCTATCTGCCCATTCTGTGAAATAGATGGTATCATTACCTCCATTCTACAAATAGGGAAATTGAGGCTGAAGGAAATTAAGTGATACCTAGGGTGACACTGCTGAGGTAATTTAAACTCAGGTCTTCTTGACTTCAATCTCAGTGAATAGTCACTGTATCTTGAAGCTACCTGCACTACTAAAAAAAAGGCTCCTAATTGAACTTCATGCTTGAAATTTTTCTCCTCTCCAATCTTTTGTTCACACAATTGTAAAGCTGATATTGTCATCGACTACATAGTCACCGACAATATAGTTGATACAGTCATCATCATCATCGACTATATCACTTCACTCAAGAAGCTTTATAATTTGGCTCCCTATTGTCTCAGGATAAATGCAAATTCCTCTGTTTGACACTTAAAACTAAAAAAGTCTGTGTTGTAATCAAACTGGATAAAAATGGTCTATTGATAATGTTTCTATGTAGACTATTCTTTCTTGCATATCTGTCTAAATCTACATCCCTGGAATGGTCTCTACTTCATTCTGTATCTCCATTCAAGTCTCAGTTTACATGTTGTCTCCTACATAATGCCATTTCTAGCACCAATTGTTATCTTCTTCCCCCTTCCCTCATTTATTAGATCAGTGCAGTACCTGGTAAATAATAAGCAATTATAGGGGAGCAGGTAGATAGAGCAGTGGATAGCACATCGGCCCTGGAACCATGAGGACCTGAGTTCAATAATCCATTCTCAGACATGTTTTTTAGCTGTGTGATCCTGGGCAATTCATTTAATACTTTTTATTTCAGTTTCCTCATCTGTAAAATGAGTCGGAGAAGAAAATATCAAACTGCTCCAGTATCTTTGGCAAGAAAACCCCAGATGGGGTCACAAAGAGTAGGACATGACTGAAACAATGCAACAACAAAGTCCTGGTGTTAACTATGATCATACTTATAATTATTATTTAATTTGTATTTATTTATACTTGTACATGAAAGTCCTTTTTATTTTTTCATTTGTACCCTGCATCTAATACAGTGCCTGAAACATGAGAGGTCCTTCATAAATATTTACTGAATTGTATTGAAAGAGGTGAAGCAAAGAAACCATTAGCCCTTGTCAAGAAAGATGGGTTTGGGGCAGCTAGGTGGCACAGTGGATAGAGCACCAGCCCTGAAGTCAGGAGGACCTGAGTTCAAATCTTGTCTCAGACACTTAACATTCCCTTGCTGTATGACCCTGGGCAAGTCATTTAACCTCAATTGCCTCAGCAAAAAAAGAAAGAAAGATGGGTTTAAACCTTGGCTCTTGACACTTATTTTGTTATCTTGGACAAATAAGCAAGGTAGTAGATAAAATGCTGAGTTTAGAATCAAAGGACTTGGCTTTGAATCCTGCTTTTATCATTTACTACTGAGCTTGGGCAAATTCTTTATCCTGAGAAATTTATTTAACCTTATTGGGCTTCAATTCCCTTATCTTAAAAAAGAACTTCAGAGACATTAAAGTCTTTTGAAGCGCTGAATGCATTATCCTATTAGATCTCTGAATCTCAGTTCTATCTTCTGTAAAATGGGATGTTATTTGCTTTAGCTACCTCTTGTAGTATTTTTCCCCTAAATTCTTGGTAAACCATGATGTGTCATATAAATGTGAGATAACATTATCACACTTCTATATCTGACACCTTAAAACTTGTCACTCAGAATCACTCCACCCTTAAGACTTAAAATTTTGTTTTCTTCTTAGTCTGACTCTTAAACTTCCTTCATTCCCACTGAACTGTTTCTCCAGTCTCAATGTTACTCCATTCCCTCATCTTCCTACTCTCCCCCATTAAATATTAATTTATGTCTTCATCTACATCTCTATCCAAGTTAGACTCCATTGTAAGCAACTTCAGTACTCTTTGCTCTAGCATCTTAGATTTTTTTCAGCCCCTTCATTGTTCAATTTGCCCATCATACCTATATACATAACTATCTATGTTCTGTGTTCTCACCCCCCAGACAACAATATTGCTAGCAAAAGTCAAAAGACCATATTGGTTAGTTCACTGAATATACCTACTATCAAAACTCATTTGGATCCTCATTGAATCTATTCTTTTATGTGTCTCAACTCATTTAATCCTTACAACTGCATTTCCAATCCTTAGCCTCTTTTCAAATTTACTACATCTCTGTTTCAACCCTCACCACTCATGGTCTTTGGGAAGGATAGGGAGGCCATATGATATGAATTCCCTTGCCTTCCTACCTCTTCACTTGTCTCCATAATTCTAAATGAAAAATGTAATTGTATTTTCACCCATCCTCTCTTCCTTTACCCCTATCTCAGAAAAGGTGCTATTTTTTCCTTTCCAAGGCTAAACACATACTCTTACTTCTATCCTCTTATATCCTCTGAGACTTAACTTTAACAATCAGGATTAGAATTATAGGCAAGTTAATGTGAAAATATTTTGGGGATTTTTGTTGACTACAAGCTTAGTATTAGTTAGTATGACTTGGACAGTCTTCAAAGAGCATTCTATTAAACTGTATTAATTGAAAACTAGTGGGCACAACAAGGGAGGTAATAGTTACACTGTATACTATCCTGTTCAGACCACATCTGGAGTATTGTGCGCATTTTAGCAGAAACAGTAACTAGAAGCCACACAAAAGAGAGTGGTTAAATTGCTGATGGGATTTGAAACCATTTCACCTGAGAACCAGTTGAAAAAAATTAGGGTTGTATTTGTGGGTGGATCTTGAAATAGTTAAAGGGCAATTATGTGTGAGACAGATTAATCTTATCCTATATATTTTCAGAGAACAGAACTTAGATCAGTGGGCAAAAATCAGAGAAGCAGATTTAGGCTTAGTTAGAAGGAGAATCTTTTAGTATTTAGAGATGACCAAAAAATAACAGGATGGCCTTAGTGATGGACTCCTTATCATTCAAGATTTTCAAGCATAAGTTAGATGAGTGTTTTCTTGAGATGTAGAGACTGAATTAGATCTTAGAGTAGGTCACCTTAAAATTCTGTTCTGATAAGGTACTTCTATTAGTTTATTCTAATATAGACCATAACGTATCTCCACTGAAGTATTATCAAAGTCTCTTCACTGAAGTTCTTTCCTTCATACTCTTTCCTTCTTGTAAACAGTAGGATACCATAGGAAGAGCATTAGGCTTGAATCCTGAATCTGATAAAGTGACAGACAGACAAATGATCTGGAGAAGGAAATGACAAACAATTCCAGCATCTTTGCTGAGAAAACCTGAAATGGGATTACAAAGAGTTAGACATAACTAAATAACAATATGCAAGGTACTTTTCAAGTTCTGGAAAAACAAGTTAAAAAATGAAAACTTCTACACCCTTGGAGGACTTAATTTCTACTTTGGTGAGATGGGCTGGCATAAAATGTAAAAAATAATCATAGGAATAATTGATGAAGGGAGCCTGAAACATTTGATAATGCTTGCAGGATGTCAACCACTGTTTGGAATGTTGACTGCATCTGAAAAGAAAAATAGATATTCCTACTGGCATCTGGTTGACAGAAGTGAAAATATCTCCTGAAGCTGGACATTTATACACCTATTCACAACCCTTTTTATAAATATCTTAGAAGAAAAAGTGAGCAGAAAAAAGTACTAGCCACTAGGGAGGAGATGGAAGGCTTCTACAGAAAGTGTAAGATGAGTTGGAAAAGGGAAAGTTTAGAAAACTATGAGAATTCTATATTCATAGAGGAAGAGGTAAGGTATGTCAAACACAAGAACCAACAAATGCCATGGTCTCTTATGTGGGTGGGATGGACAGAGAGTGTGTTCAGAGGGCAGTTTGACCAGAATTATACAACGTGTGACAGAAATTTGTTATGAGACAAAAATGAAAAATAGGGTAGTGCCAGATTGTGCAGAATTTTAAATGTCAGAACAAGAAATTTATACTTGACATTCAATAGGTTCCAGAAATCCAAAGAAGATTTCTGATTGTCAATTTTTTTGCATAATTAGTCTGGCAATGGGGTGAAAGACTGGAGTTAGCAGAGAGATACAGGAAAACACTATCAAGAGACTGTGGGGGTAAGAGAGCAGAGTCAAAATGACAGAGTAATAGAAACTATAGAAATGCTAAAACGAGTCCAGATCCCCAACTGAACTGCTTTTACAAAGATCTAGAAAATGTAGCAGACCAAATCCTTTTTGGAAACTGAGGAAAATGTCAGCTTACCATTTTTCCTATCAGTCACCTCCTAGGGTTATTGGGAAGATCAAATGAGATAATAATTATAATGTTCAGCAAAGTTCTTGGCACATAGCAAGCACTATAGAAATGTTATTTTTTCCAGTCCAGGTTAACATAAGAAAAGAGACAAAGACAAAGGATATGAACAGACAATTTTCAGAGGATGAAATTAAAACTATTTGTAGTCATATGAAAAGGTGCTCCAAATTACTATTGATCAGAGAAATGCAAATCAAGACAACCCTGAGGTACCACTACACACCTGTCAGATTGGCTAAAATAACAGGAAAAGTTAATGATGAATGTTGGAGGGGATGTGGGAAGGCTGGGACACTGATGCACTGTTGGTGGAGCTGTGAACAGATACAGCCATTCTGGAGAGCAATTTGGAACTATGCTCAAAAAGTTATCAAACTGTGCATACCCTTTGACCCAGCAGCATTTCTATTGGGCTTATATCCCAAAGAAATCATAAAGGAAGGAAAGGGCCCCACATGTACAAGAATGTTTGTGGCAGCCCTTTTTGTAGTGGCTAGAAACTGGAAACTGAATAGATGCCCTTCAATTGGAGAATGGCTGAACAAATTATGGTATATTAATATTATGGAATATTATTGTTCTGTAAGAAATGACCAGCAAGATGATTTCAGAAAGACTTGGAGAGACTTACATGAACTGATGCTGAGTGAAATGAGCAGAACCAGGAGATCATTATATACGGCAACAACAATATTACATGATGATCAATTCTGATGGATATGGCTCTCTTCAACAATGAAATGTTTCAAACCACTTCCAATTGTTCAGTGAAGAAAGCCATATACACCCAGAGAGAGGGATGTGAAATGCGGACCACAACATAACATTCTCATACGCTTACATTGTGTTTCCTTTATCTGATATGTCTTCTGTTTAGATACGATTTTTCTTGCACAACAATGATAAGTTTGGAAATATGTATACATATATTCGATTTGCCAAATATTTTAACATAATTAACACGTAGTGGATATCCTGCCATCTAGGGGAGGGGTGGGGAGTTGGGGGGAAAAATCTGTAACAGAAAGCTATGTAAGGGTTAATGTTGAAAAATTACCCATACATATGTTTTGCAAATAAAATAAAATTTTAAAAAAAAAGAAAAAAAGAAAAGAAAAGAGACAAAGAGGTCTTCAAATACTAGAAAAAAATCTAGCCAGAAGCATCTCATAAGGGAATAGTTCCTAGAGCCCAGTGACCAAAAGAGTATTTAGCCTTTTAATTTCCTCATAGAGGAAGCATGAGGTAGAGAGATGTGATATGTAGCCCCTTACCTAGTGCAGGGTACAGGAACAAATAGCACCTTATGGCAGTTCTCTCACTCAACATCTAGTTCTGGGTCACAGATCCAGAATAGATTGAGGTGGGAACATAGAGCAAGGTGTGGTATAGAGAAAAGAGGTCATGGTTATAAGCGCTAGTCAGAAACAAGTTCAGAAGCAAACAATAGCTATATAGTTCTGTCCCCAGGAGCAGAAGAGGGACTCAGTGTTAGCCTCCAATCCAGTCTAATGCCTACAGTGAAATAACCAGGATAGGATTATCAGCCAAAAAAGGACGGGAAGTCTTGTAGCTCTAAAACAAAAAATGCTTCCCACCAAAGTGACAGTACCTGAGTCTAGCAGCAAGTTACTGAAACTGCCAATCAGAAACAAGCCAAAAAGTATCTACCTTGTATTTAAATTAGGATCAGGAATTTGTAGAGGTCAAAGCAGGAGGGCACTGAGCATTCACCTTGGATCATATTACTTTAGGGGTGCTGAAAGTTTGTCAGTCCCCTATCTGACATGTAACCAAGATACTAAAATAACACAATACTCAATATCTCAAGAAAGCAACAGAAGGACCCAAGAAGACAAAAACTCAGATAAAGTACTCATCTAACTTAAATTAAATATCATTTAGTCAAGAAGTAAAATAGAATAATGAGTACAAACAAGGAATCCCACTATAAAGAGTTATTAAGGTAGCAGATAGAGCCAGAAGAAAATGACTCCAAAACATCTGCAAGTAAAGCTTAAAAAAAAAAAAAAAAAATGTACCGTGAGCACAAGTCCAGCCAGAATTCCTAAAAGAGATAATGCAAGAGTTAAAAGTTATTTTGAAATCGTTTTGAAACAAACTGTGGTACATGAAAGTAATGGAATATTATTGTTCTACCAAAAAAAATGAACAAGCAGATTATAGAAAGGCTTAGAAAGATTTATGTGAACTGATGCTGAGTGAAACAAGCATAACCAGGAATACATATATAACAATATGTAACAGCAATAACAGCAAGAATATGCAATGATCAACTATGAAAGGCTTGGTTCTTCTCAGAGGTTCAGAGATCCAAAGCAATTTCAATAGACTTTAGACTCAAAATGCTTTCTGCATCCAGAAAAAAAGATCCAAGGAAACTGAATATAAATCAACCCATGCTATGTTTACTTCTTTTTACTGTTATTTTTTTTTATCTCTCCCATGTTTTTTTCCTTTTGCTTTGATTTTTTCTCTCCCAATATGATTCATAAAGCAATCTGTATTAAAAATAAATAAACTTACTACAATTTAAAAAAGAAATTATTTTTAAAATTTTTTGAAAACCAAATGAAAGTAGGAACAAAAATAGTAAAAAGAAATGAGAATTATAAAAGAAAGCTATTAAAGAGAATTAATAGTTTGAGACAAGAGGCCTAAAGTATTACCTAAGAAAACTAATTGCCTGAAAATCTTAATTGTTCAAAGAGATAATAGTGATCACATAAGAAATCAAGAAATATATATGTATATACTCTGAGAAGCCAGAAAGAAATAATTCAAATACCAAGAAGCCACAGTTAGGATCACACAAGATTTTGTATCCACTAAGAAGACAGCTTAGAATACAAAAAAAAAAAAAAAAAATCTAGAGTTACAATTAAGAATAATTTACCCAGCAACATAAGTGTAATGCTAAGAGAGGAAAAAAAAGGTAGTTTTTCAAAAATATAGAGGATTTCCAAACATTCCTGATGAAAAGAACAGAACTACATAAAATCCTTCATATGAACACTAGAGTCAAGAGAAGTATACAAAGTGACCAACATAATAGATTAAACTAGGGTAAAAGGTTTATATTCTGACATGAGGAGATAATACATGTGTATCACAGAGATTCTACAATCTCTACCAAAATCAGGGCTCATAGAGGGATCCTAATTAGAAAGAAATATAATGACCTCAGACAAAGCAACAACAAAAATAGGGCTAATGTTAAATTTTTTTTAAACCTACATTTTGGTGTAAAATAGTATAAATAATGAACTAATACCAATACAGTACATCTATGTATCAAATGGCATAGCATCTAAATTCCTAAAGAAAAAGTTAAATGTGTTGGAGTGAGAAATAGATAATAAAAATTTAATCACTATATCATTCTCAGAATTAAATAAATCTTAACTCCCCCCCCAAAAAAAAGAATAAAGGAAGGCTCTGAATAATTTTTTTGTTAGATATTATAGAAGTCTAGAAAATATTGGATGGAAACAGGAATGAATATATCTATTTCTCAACTTTGTCACCTTTACAAAAAATCAATCACATATTTAGGCACAAAAACTTCACAAAAAATGCAAATAAGCAGAGATTTTAAATGCATCTTTTATGGGCCATAATCCAATTAACATTATATTCAATGAATTTCATTTGAGGCAAGATTAAAAATTGACTGGAAATTAACAGTCTTAAAAAATTGGTGGGTCAAAGAATAAATCATAATGTTGACTGCATCTGAAAAGAAAAATAGATATTCCTATTGGCATCTGGTTGAGAGAAGTGAGAATATCTTCTGAAGTAACCTTATTAGAGATGACAACAATGGAACAAAATAAACCAAAATTTTGGGGAAATAGCTAAAGTAATAATTAGGAAAAATTTTATATTTCTAAATTTTTTTATCAATAACAAAGTGAATATGCAGATAAAGGGATTGGATGTTAAACTAAAAAAAAAAAATCTAAAAAATCAAAAAGTTAAAAGTCCCAGTTAGGCATCAAAATAGAAACCCTGAAAGTCAAAGAAATTAGCAAAACTACTGGAATTAATAAAACTAGAACTTTTGGGTTGTGTATGTATGTGTGTGTGTACACATGCATACATATACACCATAAAATAGATAATCCATTGGCTAACAAACTTTTTTTTTAACAAAGACAAAAAAATACTATTTTTAAATAAGATAAATTCATAACAAATGAAGAGGTAAAGAAAAAAATTAAGATCTATTTCCCCATTATATGCCAATAAATTTGACAATCTAAATGAAATCATCAATATTTTAAAATTATATAAATATTTAAATTTAAAATAACAATAAATTGTCTGAATATTTTATAAAATATTTAGTGGATGAATATTTTTAAAATCTACATCACCCAGAATAATATAACAGGAGCTAAGTGACATAAATAATCCCATATTTTAAAAAAAGTTGAACAAACTATTCATAAACACCTAAAATAAGAAGAGAATACAGGATAAGAAGGATTTACAAATCAATCATATTTAATATTTAAAAAAACAGCTAATTCCCAAACAAGAAAAACTATCTGAAAAAATAGGAAAAGAAAAGCTCCTACCAAAATAAGGGAGTAAATATGAAGATAACAGCTAGTATGTGCTAGGCACTGTACTAATTTTTACAATATTACTTCCTTTCATCCTCATAACCCTGAAAGGTAGTTTATATTATTATACCTACTTCAGAGTTGAGAATACTAAAATAAGTAGAGGGTAAGTGGCTTCTTTATATATCTACTAAGTGTCTGAGTTCAGAGCTGATCTTAGTTCAGCCAGTCCTGGAGCTCATAGAGCTTGCTTCCCACTGTGCTTGTATAAGAATTAGTTTCATAGAAAATTGGAAAGACTTGTGTGAACTAACGCAAATGAAATGAGAAGCAAGAAAACAATTTAAACAATAACACTACTGTAAAGATCAGTGACTAGAACACTCAGGAAGGTCTGAGTTCAAATCCAGCCTCCCATACTTAGTAGTTATATGACCCTGAGCAAGTCAATTACCCTTGTTTGCCTCAATTTCCTCATCTGTAAAATGAGCTGGAGAAGGAAATGACAAAGCTCTCCAGTATCTTTGCCAAGAAAACTTCAAATAGGATCATGAAGAGTGGGACATGACTGAAAATGACTAAACAATAAAAACCAAGCACTTTGAAAGACTTAGGAACTCTAATCAACACAATGACTAACCACATTTTCAGAAGACTGATGATCAGACATGATAATCACTTTGAAACAGAGAAGAGTACCCTCCAGGGTGTAGATTGTGCCAGATGATGGTAAGGTGAATGAAGAGGAGAATAAGGAAGAGGAAGAGGAGTATAGATATGGCAATATTGAAATTCATTTCTCTTCATTATACATGTTTATAATGGGTCTTGCATTTCTTGTTTTCCTAATGGAGTAGGGGTCAAAGAGGGAGAGGAAGAAAATTTAGACCTGGAAAATGTATTTTTATTTGATTTTTTTTTCAAGTAAGAGGCTTTTCAAAACATTTTAATACAGTTTCTTTTTAAACTATGCAATGCTATTTGGGTGGGACCCCCATCCAGCTTAAAGATTCTGCCTTCAACCACTGTAAAGGAGTGAGTATGTAAAGTGTTCATACAAAAATGAATGAAGAGGCAGCTAGTTGGTACAATGGGTAGAGTATCAGCCCTGAAGTCAGGAGGACCTCAGCTGAGTTCAAATCTGGTCTCAGATACTTAACACTTCCTAGCTGTATGACCCTGGGCAAGTCACTTAATCCCAATTGCCTCAGGGAAAAAAAAGGAATGAAGAATACCAAGTAATAAATGTAAATTTAAAGATAGAAAGGGAAAGAATAGTCACTTGGCAGGCTTCAGACAGCCATAAAACAAAAGTATTCATAATGAATCAATTGTCAGTTAGGCTAAACTGGAAGTGAATGGAATGCTTTCTGCTGAATGAATGCAGTCCAATAATTGAACAAGTCTGACTCAAAATGGCATGAGAGATATGACCATGATCAAATGCTGCAGGCCATTTTTCTCCTTCTGGTTAAACAGTCTTTTCTTTTTAAATTTCTCTCCAGCTATTACCCATAAAATATACAGCCAAAGTCAGGCTAAAAAATTCCAAGGAATTGGTCACTTTTAATACATTGGGACAATTGTCCTTTCTGAGTTGATCTATATGTGTACAGTATTCAAAATTAGGAAATCAGACTACTAAATATACTGTTAATTATAGCAGCAGTAAGATGGGCAAAATTCAAAAGAATCCTAGGACTAAAAGCAAACTCAAAAGTTCTCTGGCCCATTCTGAAAAAAATGACTGTTAATAGCTTGCTTATAAACTCACCTTGGTAATGGGACCAAAGTCTCTCATCTTGGACAATCAACATTTTTTTTTCAAAATTTTTCTGAAGCCTTCCAGTTAACTTTTCAGTCCCTTCTATTTTAGATTGTTATCACTAGAACTGGCACAGTGCTTGAGGGCAAGGATGAGTCTTATCTTAATTTTATCTCCCTCCTAACTCTAACCCTGTATGTTTGCCCTTAAGATAATAGGCACTACAACAAGATAAGTATGGAAACATGTATACATATATTTGACTTGTCAAATATTTTAATATAATTAGCATGTAGTGGACTTCCTGCCATCTAGGGGAGGGGAGGGGAATAGGGGGGAAAATTTGTAATGGAAAGATTTGTAATGGTCAATGTTGAAGAACTACCTATATATATGTTATGCAAATAAAAAGCTTTAATAAAAAAAAAAAAGATAATAGGCACTAAATAACTGTAAACTGGATTGAACTCATCAGATCTTCAATGAAGATTTCCTGTGTTAGGAACATGGAGAAGTTTAAATGAACTGATGCAAACTGAAATAAACAGAACCTCCCAAAATACCTATTACAATAATGATTTTCATTGTTTTAAGAAGCATTTTGGAGGGATTCCACTTATAATTTAATTGCACTGGATAATTTTAAAATTGATTTTAAAAAATTTTTAAATTCTAGAAATGAATATTTGTTTTTGAAGAAAGTTGGAGAGGAGAGGTACAGAATGTCTTATACCATGTCAAACAAGCCTCAGTAACATGGTTTTTTTGCTTATCTGTTTTTCTTTGTTAAAAGGGAAAGTTCGATCTTGCCTTAGGACAAAAAAGGGAGAGTCTTTCCAGAAGTGATTGTAAATTAAAGACAAAAGGCATCAATAAAACTTAATTGTATATACATTGGTGTGTTTCTATCTGATAAGTCTTAATAGATTTCTAATAAAGGAAAAAAACAGATAATTATTTATCTGTAGGTATCCCTCTAAAAGAAAAAGTATCTATTGTCATTGGTTAGTTCATCAGGATATGGTCCTTAACTTGCCAATCCTATCGAATTAGACTAAAACAATAGCTTCTTTGTATATGGAGCATGAAAGCCAAGAACTCAGTTGATCTGTCAGGCAATTCGGGATGTTATTATTTACCCTATTTTATATATGAATAAGCTGAGCCTTAGAGGGGTGAAATAAATTGTCCTAAGCTTATCCAGCAAGTAACAGAGCCAGCAAGTAGTTTAAATAGTCAAATCCAGACTATCTTCCACTGTGACATCTTGCCTCCACTCCAGACTTCTTAAAACAAGTTAGTTAAGCCCGTAACTATGAAGGGTACA
The DNA here is from genome assembly GCA_023553655.1 of Myrmecobius fasciatus. Lineage (NCBI taxonomy): Eukaryota > Metazoa > Chordata > Mammalia > Dasyuromorphia > Myrmecobiidae > Myrmecobius > Myrmecobius fasciatus. The sequence continues at coordinate 266,324 of JAJPUD010000572.1, read as the reverse complement.
TCCTTATCATGTCTCCTATGCCATTAGAAGATTCTAAAGAAATATCACTTAATGCTGTAAAAGAATTCTCTCTACAATGTTATACTTTGCTGTGTCTTTGTCTTGCCTTCTATAGTTCTACCACTTGGGGGAGTAAAACCCAGCAATATAATCAGCTGTGCACTGCTTTGGAAGGGATCTTCAAGGTTGTTTTACCTACCTTTCTTTTTAAACATGTTCTGCAGCACAATTGCCCCCAGAAAAACACCACCATCTGATGTGTTTTGTTTCTCCTGTGGTTACCTTTCTAAAAATATGTTTCTGCAAAATCTCCCTTTTGTGTTAGGAAGCCCACAGGCAGGGTTAGCGAATGTAGAAGGCTCTCCTCCCTCAGAGAGAACCTAGAGGCTGGGGGTGGTAATTGGGATGCACCAAGAAAGCAAGAAATTAATCGATCTGCCCCTATGTGAAGGCTGAAGGTGGGAAGTTTCTGAAGTCGAAGGACTGATTTTGAGTCCCAGTCTTTCTGCCTATTAACTGTGTGAACTCATACAAGGGATTGTGAAGCTCACTGATTTCATCTATAAAATGGGGATAGCATGTTTTGCTCTGCTTACCTCATGTGGTTGTCATGGGGAATAATATGAAATGTCATTGGAAAAGTAAATTACACATATAAGGTGCTGCATAAATATCAGCTAATATTATTTTTAAAGTTTCCCACATCTTTGTAGCCCCTTTATGCAAAGTAGGGATCTTAAGGGAAAGGACAAAATTTGAATTCAAGTCCTTCATATTTCTTTAGTTAGTTTCAAAGCAGTTTCAAAGAATTCAATTCGGTGATAGCCACATTTATATTGTAATTTAGGTTTTACAATGTGATTTGCTCAATGTGATATTGGCAGTCAATGTTTAATGATGCTCATTTTACAGTTGAGAAAACTAAGGCAACATGAGATTAAATGATTTGATTGGGACAATATAAATGAGGAGATTTAGTCAAAATGAAGTCTAAGATCTCTTCTGGTCTAGAATTCCCATTCAATGAATGTCTTGGACCTTCTATTAAATGTCTAAGTCTGAGAATCATTGAGTAGAAGAAAGAAAAGTATCTGGCCAGTCAGGTAGTCATTACAAAGAGGATACTATGGGAAGAAAGCAAAATGAGAAGGAAACAAGCTTCGTTTACCTTCTGCATTATGGTCACTTATACCTCACCACCCACCCCCAGGAATATATATTTGCAAGGCAGATTAAGATGAGAAAGAAGGGGAGGAGGGAAGAGGCACAGTCAAAAGTCAACCATTTAAACAAATACTTTGAAGTCTGACAATTCCTTAATTTCAGATTCTGCTTTGTGGAATTTGAAAGGGGGGGGGGAGAGAGAATGGAGGGGGAAAAAGAGAGAAGGGGAGAAAAGCAGAGGATTGGAGTGAGAAAGAAAGGAAGGAAGAAGGAAGGAAGGAAGGGAGGGAGGGAGGGGAGGAAGGGAGGGAAAAAGAAAGGAAGGGAGGGAAGAAGGAGGGAGGAAGGGAGGGAGGGAAAAAGAAAGGAAGGGAGGAAGGGAGGAAGGCAGGAAGAGAGGAGGGAGGAAGGAGGGAGGGAGGAAAGAAGGAAGGAAGGAAGAAAGGAAGGAAGGGAAGGAGGGAAGGAGGAAGGAAGGAAGGAAGAAAGGAAGGAAGGAAGGAAGGAAGGAAGGAAGGAAGGAAGGAAGGAAG
>JAJPUD010000572.1:244814-264617 GCA_023553655.1 Myrmecobius fasciatus | reverse complement strand
AGGAAGGAAGGAAGGAAGGAAGGAAGGAAGGAAGGAAGGAAGGAAGGGAAGGAGGGAGTGAGAAAAGAAGGGAGGAAGGAAAGGAGGGAGGGAGGGAGGAAAAGAGAGAAAGAGGAAGGGAGGGAGTAAGGGATGGAGTGAGGGAAGAAGAAAAGAGAAAAAGAAGGAAGGGAGGAGGGAAAGAGAGAGAGAAGGAGGGAAGAGAAGAAATGAAGAGAGGAGAAGCAAGAAGAAGGGAGGAGAGGAAAGGGGAGGGGAGATGAAAGGAGGAAAGGGAAGAGGAGAAAGGGGAGGAAAGAAGAGAATTACAAGAACAAGGAAAAACCTAAAGAAAGGTGAAAAGTGAAGGGGGAAGGAGAAAAAGAGCTCTGGTTTTAAAGTGGTTCCCCTTGTAAAAGGCGTTCAGACATTTTGCACAACACCTGCAAGTGTAATTGAAGACCTCACATTAAGTAGATGGGAAGGAATTTCTTAGGAAGATTAGTAGCATGGCAACAAAATAAAGAAAAATATCACTGATAGACATCAGATCAGTCCAGAGTTAATCATCACTGCTGTGGACAGCCAGTGATGCATACCTCTTGCCTCAATCAACTGAGTGATGGACCCTCCGGTAAAATGAGAGAGACATTCAGAATTAGCCAAAATCTTTGTTTTGTTTTGTTTTATTTTTTAATTGTACTTTGTTACAAGGGATGTTCTAGTTGAATGCAAGAGAGAAGAAAAGCATTGAGAAGAGATTGTGAGTTGAGAAAAACAGCTTAGATGTAATATTTTTAAGCATAATCTTTGTAGACTCCTAAAATAAAATGTAGTTCACGGTGATATTTTCATGGTTACCACATGGCTTGTACATATTAGTGACAAGACCCATAAATAAACCCATTGTGGGGTGAGGGGTTTTTGAAGGCTCAGGTTAACCTAAAATAACTGTTGCTTTAGGAGCCCGTGTGATACTCCCAGTGCCCCTGTGATGATCAAATAAATATAGTGTAAAGGGTAGGATTTAGAGTTGCACAGCACAACAATTGGCCCAGAATGACTTCATCTAACCCAATACCTTCCTAGAATTAGCCAAAATCTTTGTTTTGTTTTGTTTTGTTTTTTAATTGTATTTTGTTACAAGGGATGTTCTAGTTGAATGCAAGAGAGAAGAAAAGCATTGAGAAGAGATTGTGAGCTTAATTTTAGAAAAGCAGCATCTTTATCAGTCACCAGGACCTTCCTAACATATGTTGAAATGACTTCTCTAAAGTTGTGACTCTTGTAGTGATGTCTACAATTGGCACCTCTAGGTGATTTAAGCATTTGAAGCATTCTTCCTCTTCTCAGTACTAGGAACCATAGAGTCATTCAAAAAAAAAAAAAAGGCAAAATTGTAAAGTAGATGATGTTTGTTCTTGTTACATTCCAACTTCCTTTTTTTTTTTTTTTTTTTTTTTTTTTTGGCTCTTTCATATCTACTGATCCCTCTTAGCCTCAATCAATTAGTCAACTATCATTGGAGATAGTAATGTCAATGACCATAGGATCACTCTAACTATAGAAACTTTAGATGATGGGCTGTGTAAGATGAAGTACGCCTGGATAGGCATAAAAACCCATGTACTCACAAAGAACAAATGACAATAGCAAAGGGAGGAAATGCTTTCTCTACATCAACACATTGTCAATTATCCAAATACAAAAACTACTCCATCTTCAACTCCAGATCTCACTTTTTACCAGGCTCCTCTTTTTTTTTTCTTTAGCAACAAATTATTTTTTAATTTAAATTTTATTTTGTTTTCAGTTGCAAATTCTTTCCTTCTCTTCATTTCCTTCTTCATCCATTGAGAAAGCAAGAAATATGATACTCATTATACATATGAAGTTATGTAAAACATATTTCATTAGCCATGCCCCAAAAATAAAAAGCAAGAAAAATAAAGGAAAACAAATACTTTAATCTGTACTACTATGATACCATCAAGTCTCTACCTGGAGATGAATTCCACTTTACATCATGAGTCTTTTGGAATTGTCATGGATCATTGCATTGATTTTAATAGCTAAATTTTTCAACTAATTATCTCTATAATCTTGATCTTGTTATATAAATTGTTTCCCTCATTCTGCTCATTTCATTTTATATAAGTCCAGATAAGGTTTTCCAGGTTTTTCTGAAACTACCCACTGCATCATTTGTTATAGTTTAATAGTATTCCATCACTCTTGTGCAAATATCCTAAAACATTGCAGCTATGTGATCCAGTGGAAAGAGCACTGGCTCTGAAGTCAGGAGCAGTTGAATTCAAATCTGGCCTCAGAGACATACTAGTTGTATGATCTTGGGCAAATCACTTAATTCTCTTTGCTTCAGTTTCCTCATTTAGCAAGCAATGAAGAAATAAATAGCAAACCCCTACAATATCTTTGCCAAGAAAACTCAAGTGGAGTCAAAATCAGACATGATTGAAAAATGAGTGAACAACACCTTTCTATATCACAACTTGTTCAGTCATTACCCATTTGTTGGACATCCCCTCAATTTCCAAATCTTTGACACTATAATTTTTTGGATCTATCTATCTATATATACATATTCCTTCTACTTGATTCCTATTCTTTTCTGCTTCATTTCCTCAGGATATAGAATTAGCAGAGATATTTCCATATCAAAGAGTATGCACAGTTTTATAATCCTTTATAGCTATGAATTATTCTCCAAAATAGAATAGCACCTATCACCAGTGAAATACCCCTTCCAACATTTATCATTTTTCTTTTCTATCATCTTAAACAATTTGATGAGTGTGAAATGCTACCTCAGAGTTGTTTTAATTTGCATTTTTCTAATTATTTGTGATTTACAACATTTTAAAAAATTACTATTAATAACTTGTATTTATACCTCTGAAGACAGATTAAAAATATACTTTGGCCAATCATCAATTGGGAAATGACTCCTATTTTTATAAATTTGGCTCAGTTTTCTATATATTTGAAAAATGAAATCTTTATCAGAAAAATTTGCTGAAAATTCCCCACTACCACAACCATCCATTTCTTTCTTTTCTTCTAATTTGGGGTTCATTGATTTTGTTTGTGCAAAAACTTTTAAATATTATGTAATCAACATTTTCCATTTTGTTCAAGAATTCTCCACCTCTTACTTGCTCATGAACTCTTCTCCCATCCATGGTTCCTTTCACAATCCCCTCATTTGTTAATGATATTACCTTTTATGTCTAAATCATGTGCCCATTTTTGGTTTGACTTGGTATAAAATGTGAGATGTTCTGATCTATGCTAGTTTCTACCAGACTACTTTCCAGTTTTCTTAGCAGTTTTTTGTCAGATAGTGAATTTTGTCCCAGTAACTAGGATCTTTGCTTTATCAGACACTAGACTACTATACTTATTTCTTCCATATCATTTTTAAAAATTGATTCCTTTAATTTCTAGCCAAGAAAGAACTAGAATCCATTATGAAATGCAAAATGGATAATTTTGATTATATTAAGTTAAAAAATTTTTGTACAAACAACACCAATGCAGACAAAATTAGAAGGGAAGCAGAAAACTGGGAAAAAGAGGTTCAGATAAAGGTCTCATTTTTAAAATATAGAAAGAATTGACATAAATTTATAATACAAGCTATCCTCTAATTGATAAATGGTCAAATGACATGAACAGACAGTTTTCAGATGAAGAAATTAAAACCATTTCTAATCACATGAAAAAAAAAATGCTCCAAATCACTATTGATCAGAGAAATGCAAATAAAGACTACTTTGAGGTATCATCACACACCTCTCAGATTGGGTAAGGTGACAGGAAAAGATAATGAGGCATGTTGTAGGGGATGTGGAAAAAAAAATTGGGACACATACATTGTTGGTGGAGATGTGAATTGACCCAACCATTCTGGAGAGCAATACACAACTATGTCCAAAGGGCTATTAAACTGTGCATACCCTTTTATACTCTATTGGGCCTGTATCCCAAAGAGAACATAAAGGAGGAAAAAGGACCCAGATATGCAAAAATGTTTTTAGTAGCTCATTTTTTTAGTGGCAAGGAACTGGAAACTGAATGGATGCCCATCAGTTGGGGAATGGCTGAATAAGTTATGGTATATGATTGTAATGGAATGTTATTGTTCTATAAGACATGATCAGCAGAATGATTTTAGAAAAGCCTGGGAAGATTTATATGAACTGATGCTAAGGGAAGTGAGTAGAACCAAGAAAGCATTGTACATAGCAAGAAGATTATGTGATAATTAACAGTCACGGCCTTGGTTCTTTTCAACAATGATGGGATTCAGGCCAATTCCAATGGTCTTGTTATGGAGACAACCATCTGCACCCAGATAGAGAACTGTGGGGACTGAGTGTGGGTCACAACATAGTATTTTCACTTTTTTGTTGTTGTTGTTTGCTTGCATTTTGTTTTCTTATTTTTTTTTCTTTTTTGATCTGATTTTTTTCTTGCGCAGCATGATAATGGTGGAAATATATATAGAAGAACTGAACATGTTTAACATATATTGGATTACTTGCTATCTAAGGGAGGGGTTGGGGGAAAGGGAAGGAGAAAAAATTTGGAACCCAAGGTTTGGCAAGGGTGAATGTTGAAAACTATCTCTGCATATATATTAAAAATAAAAAGCTAAAATAAATTGATTCCCTTAATGTTCTTGACTTTTTCTTTCAGGTGAATTTTATTACTATTTTTCTAACTCTATAAAATAATTCTTTGGTAGTTTGATTTAAGGGTATGGAATAAATAAATTAATGTAGCTAGTATTATCATTTTATTATGTGTGTATGTATATGTATATATAATGTGTATGTATATACACATACACACACACATATATCTAGATTATTCTTTTTCTGATTGAAAAGAATTGGAAATTGAAAAGATGCCCATCAGTTGGAAAATGGCTGAACAAGTTGTAGAATATTATTATGCTGTAAGAAATGATGAAGAAATGGTTTCAGAAGACTTACATGAACTGATGCAAAGTGAAATAAGCAGAAGCAGGACAATATTGTACACAGTAATAGCAATGTTATAATTATTATCAACTGTGCAAGACTTAGTTACTTTAATCAATATAATCATTCAAGATAATTATAAAGGATCTAGGATGAAAAATTCCATTTATCTCCAAAGAGAAAACTGACAGATTCTAAGAGAAAACTGGTGTGTGTATGTGTGCATGTGTGTGTGTGTGTATGTATGTTTTATTTTATGTTTCTTAGTTTGATTTGGGGTTTCTTTTTTGCATCATGACTAATATAGAAATATGTTTTGAATGACTGCAAATATGTAGTTCATATCATTTTGCTTTTCTTTTCAACGAATAAGAGGGAGGGAGTATAAATGTTAAAAATCAATTTAAAAGAATAAAAAAAAAAAAGGGCAGCTAGGTGTTGCAGTGGATAGAGCACCAGCTCTGACGTCAGGAGGATCTGGGTTCAAATCTGATTTCAGATACTTTAACACTTCCTAGCTCTGTGATCCTGAGCAACTCACTTAACCCCAATTGCCTCAAAAATAAATAAATAAAATAAAATATAAATTAAAAAGAGCCTCTGATCGAAAATAACAAGGAAAATAAGAAAGTAAATAAATAATACTTCTGGACTTCAACTATTTAAAAATACAATCATCATCAAAACTTATGATATTGGTTAAAAAAATAGAGAAAGTATATCAGTGGAACAGACTAGGCAAAGAAGAATTAGAAATTAAGATTTTCAACAAACCAGGTTCAATAAACTTAAAAAAACCCTAAATTAATTTTTGAAATTCTTACCTTTATTTGAAGAAAACTTCTGGAAGTGCTGGAAAGCAGCATGACAGAAATTAGACTTCAACCAAAATCTTATGTTACATTCTATAATCAATTAAAAATACACATATGACCTCAATATTAAAGATTACACACAAAAAAAAATAATCATGGGATAGTGGCAAAACAAAAACAAAAAAAAAAACACCCTTCTTTCTGGATCTCAGCTGGAAAATTTAAAAGTTGGAATAAATGAACAATAGGTTCTCTTCCCAAATTCATTTTTTAATTAATTAATTGATTTTTGCCTAATGAATGTTTGTAATATGACAAAGAATTGATCAGGAGATTACTAGATCAATTTGAGTTCCTGCCACTTCCAAACAATTTGGTGAAATTATAGAGTGTATAGATTGCTGCAGTAATATAAAGGGCACCTCAATGGAAGATGTGAAAGGTGAAATTATGCTTCAGAAATGGTGCTGCTTCCTTAGACCTGATTGAATAAAACTTAAGAGTTTCAACTCTTAGGAGCTGACTACTCTGTGGTCTATAAAAATGGCTGTGAAACAGCTTGTCTTTTTTCCCCCCTATACTCTACCTTAGACTTTCCGACTAGAGTACACTGATGTAAAGGGGTGAGGATTTTGGGGGTACAGGAAAGAAGGAGATTGTGGAGAAGTGAATTTCTTCTTTTCTCCCATAGAGCAGAAAAAAAGCAACTTGCAGGAGAAGCACAAGATAAGTAGCATGTATTTATTGTGGTAAGCAAGAAGCAAGAGTTCCTGGGCTTTCATTTCCTTACTGCCTTATTCTGATTTTTTTTTCTTTCTATCTGAGCACAGATAAGAGTTACTACTTTCTAAAATTCCCAAGAAATCAAAAGTTTCCCAATTTATCAATCAGGCACTAATGACCTATCCTAAAGGGAATTTCTTTAAAAAATTTTATGTGAATGTGGAGATGTATAGATTTATAGGAATTCTTTTTCTAATAGCAAAAAAAAAAAAAAAAAAAACCCCAAACCCTGGGAACTAAGGTTGACCATCAATTCAAGAATGGCTGAACAAATCATGGCACAGTAATGTAATGGAAAACTCTTATTCCATAAGAAATGATGAAAGGGATGGTTTCAATGAAACCTGAGACTTGGATGAACTAATGCAGAGTGAAGTTTGCAGAACAAGAAGAACAATTTCTATAATAACAATACTGTAAAAACAAACAACTTTGAAAGCTTTAAGAACTTTGATTATCCTAATGACCAACTATAATTTCAGAAGACAGCATATGGAGCATGATATCCATCTCCTGAAAGAAAGGTGATAGATACAGAGTACAGATTGAGATTTTAACCTTTGGCCATGGTCGATGTAGAAATTTGTTTTTCTTGATTATGCATATTTATTACAAGGATCGATCTCTCTCTTTCTCTCTCTCTTTCACTCTCTTTCTCTCTTTCACTCTCTCTCTCTCTCTCTCTCTCTCTCTCTCTCTTCCTCTTTTTTCCTCTGTCTCTCTACCTTCCTTTCCCTCTTCTTGCTCTCTCTCTTTTTTTCCTCCCTCCCTCTCTGCTAATACTAAGCATCATTGCCTTCAGTTCTTGGAAGGTCTAGTAGGTTAGATTTCCCTTCCCCCTCCTTCAGCATTCTGGGGTCCCATCAGGAGTGTGTAGGTTATCTACATAAATGGTTGTAACTCCCTCTGATAAGGTCCCCTCAAGTACCACATTCCAGTTCCATTTAGTCATTCACAGACTAGATTTTACAAATAAATGTTTACTTCAAAAAATATAATCACAAATATACAAATTTATTCCTCCAGTATATGAGAAGCATAATCTCTCTTCACCTTAAAGGAAGTTAGATTCATAGTTTTGCTCAATTCCTATGGAACACAATCCCAAATTACAAGTCCAAAAGCTCCCAGAGACTCAAGCCCCAGGCGACATGGCTTCTCAGGGTGTCCCTGCTAGGCTGGTTGGGTTGGCTGACTGGCTATAGCATCCTTCCTGGAATCCTGGCTCCAAGGTCATCAAGGCTTGAACTCCCAGTCCAGTGGAAATAATTAATTGCCTACACTTGAAACTGAAAAGGGAAAATGCCATAGAACAAAGTAAGTATCCCAGGGCTTTTATCTGAACCAGGATGAAGAAAGGGAAACCAGGAGAAAGAAATTCTTTTCCTTCCCACTAGTTCAATTCAACCAAGAAAGTCAGGAAATGGCAAGGGGAGCCTGGGAAAGATCTCCTGGAGAAAGTAGAACTTGAGTTGAGGGTTTAAAGAAGCTAAGGATTCCAAAAATTGAGGTAAAGAGGGAGAAAATTTGAGGCATATATATAGTACTTCATGAACTTTCAAGTGTTATATAAATGGCATTACTATTAATTATTGCTACTTTATTATAATTAACTCTTATTGATAATAAAGTACAATTGAGCTCTCCTGCTTTCACCAAGAGTTGGGTTCCCTTATGCATTTCAGGAAGGGAGGGTCTCATTTGAGAACATCAAGCAATTGTAGATAATGACTTTTCATTTTTCATTTACTGATATAAGGAAGTTGACCTTGCCCCACAGTTTCCTCAGCAGTGAACACTGAGAAAATGGCCTTTGCTTATTTTTCCTGGAAATCACCATGGGCTTTATTCCAGATTGTTCCAAATTCCCCAACAACTGGAGCATATTACCAGTAAAACTGACATAACAATATTGACAGTACTGAGAGGTAGGGAGCTTCCCAAGAAAAGTACCAAAGGTTGCAGATATTCATCCTGGCCCTTCTAATCATCCATAATGTGGAAATTTCCCTAGATCAGGCTTTCTCAAAAGACTGATATTTCCCTGTTTCTTTTTGGGCTGGACAAGGTTGGACTTATCCCAAACAGAAAAGGATATGCATATAGTGTGTTTAAGATATGAGAAAATTCACCTTGTCCCCAAGTATCTCCAGGGGGAAAGAAGACAAGCCATCATCCTCAAATTGTGTTCATCCCTTGCCACCCAATCCCCCCTTCTTCCAAACACCAAACCACCATCTTGTCAATCACCCAAATTCTCAGCTTTGGAAACATCTTTCCTCTCCTTATTCTTTCTCCCTCCCAAGTAGCCAAGTCTTACAAATTCTATCTCTACAATATCCCTCATATCCATTGCCTTCTCTCTATTCACCCAGTCTCTATCTTAGAACAAGCCTTCACCTTTCACCTGGATGACTATAATCATTCCTTAACTAATTTCCTTTTTCTGTCTCTCCTTTCTGTAATCTTCCTACACATAACTGTCAAATTGATATTCTGAAAGTATAGCTCTGACCATGTCATTCCCCTATTCAAAAACTTGCCTCTAGAATGAGAAATGGCATTCTTAAGCCATTGTTTCATTTACACACAATCTGCATTCAACTCCATCTCACTTCTATGCTTTTCCCCACAAATGACATTTCATGTCTTTGCACAAGTGGTTCCCCATATCTTGAACTCATTCTCTATTTATGTCAGCCTCATAAAATCTCCCTCTTCTTTCAAAATATAAGTTAAGCTAAAAGACTTTAGAACTATTATCAACACAATAATAAACCATGAGACCAAAAGAATGAAGATGAAAACACTACTCAACATCTAACAGAAAAGTGATGAACTTAAAATGCAGATGTAGCTGATGTGGGAATTTATTTTTATAAACTATGTATTGCAGAAATTTTTCTTTAAATTTGCTCAATGGATAGATGGATTGTGGAAGGGTTCTATTAATAAAAAAAAACTTGTTATTGAAAGGATTTTAATTTTTAAGGAAGCATATACTACACCCTACATGATATCCTATCCTCCAAGGTGTTAATAATGCTCTCTTCCTCAGGAAATTATTTTATGGAAGGATTTTGTTTTTATCATTTCTTTTTAATGTAGGGTAGCAGAGCAGAAAAGAGAAAATAGATTTTTATATATTTAAAGAATTTTAATTTTTAAAAATTACTTTTTTTTTATTTCTTTGCCTATCTATGGCATTATAGTTATTCCTTCCACATTGTCAGGGTTAGGAGCATGGAACCACCGTGATCTGGAAAATTCATGTAAAAAATTTTAATTCTCCTCTCACATAAGAGAAGAAGTATGAATTATTATGGTATTTAAAAAGAAAATATGTTGATATTATATAACACCACACATATTTTATGCATTTCTGAGTTTCAAGATTTTTTTCTGTGTCATCTGCTGGTCTTTATGTATTGTCTGCAGTTTTGCAAAACTCCCAGAAGATTCCCATTTAATTTTTTATGCCAACCCACAAAATGTCAACCTTAATGGGGAAAGTCACAATGTGGAAGGGATAACTATACCTCCTCCCAATAGAATGTAAGATACTTGAGGGAAAGAGATTGTTAATTTTTTTTTCCGAGTCTTAATTATGGGGATCCAGAAAGGGATGATGTAGATGGTAGCATCTTAGATGATCTACAATGTTGGAAAATCCAGTCATTTAGTATGTATTAATCACCATGCCAGACAGTAAGTTAAACACTGGAGATACACAGAAAAGTCCCTGCTCTCAAGAAGCTCATAGTTTAAGGGAGGATTGCAACATGCAAAATAGCTATGTATAGTTAAATTAGATCTAGAGTAAATTGAAGAAAATCTCAGAGAGAAGACACTAAGATTAAAGAGGATGGAGAAGGGCTTCTTGCAGGAGGTAGTACTTTAAGGAAATCAGGAAGTAGAAATTAGGAGGAAGACAATGGATGCAGTGGGAGACCTTGGTCATTTTAAGCTAAAGTCTTTAATAGGTCTCAGTTTTCCTGAAGCAATGCTTATTCAGTAATTAATGCTAGGTAAGAAATGATGTAAAAAATGACCTCTTTTACCTACAGAAAAAAAATCAATAGGAGAGGGAAAGAGACTCGGAGTTTCTAGACAAAGCAGAAGAAAATGCTATTTATACTCATTCTGAACCATTAGAACCCAAACAATGACCAAGTAAGACCCCAGAATGGGACCCATTGTTGGCCAGTCAATGACAGCCAGAGTGATTTGGGTTCAAGACATGATTCTTTTTTTAAAAAATAATAACCTTATATTTTTCAAAATACATGCAAAGATAGTTTTCAGCATTCAACCTTGTAAAACCTTGTGTTCCAAACTTTCTTCCTCCCTCCTGATTTCTCCTCTGCCCTAGACAACAAGTAATCCAATATAGATTAAACATATGAAATTCTTTTAAATATATTTCCACATTTATCATGCTGCACAAGAAAAAAAAAGCAAACAAGTAACAACAGAAAAAAGATGAAAATACTATTCTGTGATCCACTTTCAGTCTCCATAATCCTCTTTCTGGATGCAGATTAAGACATGATGCTTAAAAAAGAAATCTAGCTAGCAAATTCCAAGATAATTTGTGAAATTTCAGTGATCATAATTCATATTTCTTTGGATAGAACACCCACAGATAAAGGTATGATTCCCTATGTGAACAGAGAGGGAGGAAAGAGGACAGGAAGAAGGGAGGGAGGGAAGGAAGGCAGGAAGGTAGAAGCAGAGAGGGAAAGAAGGGAGAGAGAGAAGGAAGGGAGAGAAGGAAGGAAGGGAAAGAGGGAAGAAAGGAAGGAGCTGTGTTGCCTAACTGGAACTGTAGGTTCCCCAGTAGGGAAACCCTACTACTCAGAGATTGTTGTTTGTCCTTCATTTCTTCTTAAAGAATGATTCCCTAAACTCAAATCACTCTGGCTCTCATTGACTAGCCAAGGACAAGTCCCAGACCAAGCTTCACCTGGTCATTTTTAGTTGGGATTTAAAGGAAACCAAGGAGGTCAATAGGTGGAGTGGAGGAGAAAGAACATTCCAGGCATGGAAGACAGCCAGAGAAAATGCCTGGTGCTGAAAGATGGAGTGTCTTGTCCATGGAATAACCAGGATTGTAATTGGATGGAATAATGAGGCATGAGGTTAAGGAAACAATTCTGGGAGAGCAGCTAGTAAAGGGACATTATAGATCAAGCTGTAGAGTTTGGATTTATTTAGTAGGCAATAGGAAGGTAATACATATTTTTCAAGCAAAGGCAGTGAAAACATCTGAAGTTCCTGGTTTACCTTACAAAAGAGAGGACACAAGTGAGAGACCTCGAGCTTGCTCAGCCACCTTGGCTCCATTCCTGGTCCTTTATCTCCATATACTTCATTGTGTCCCTTGCCCATTCCCTCTTCCACTTCCATTCTGGGGAACCAGCTGCACTATGTAGAAGAAAAGGGCCCTGTCACTGCTGTCTCTTGTGTGTTATTGTTAGTGTTACATTACAAATCCCGTTTCCATGCTAGGGTCCCAAGGGGGTCATAACCAGGAGAGGTCATGATCCTGTCAATAAACAGAACCCCAATCCCTAACAATCACTTCACATAAACTAGTGATTTCCCCCCTCAGACTTAAATCTGAGCATTCCCAAAATGCTAGATTTCTCTGCTCATAAGCTTCTCTGACTCTCTTTGGGGGTACAGAACTAAGGAATATGAGTACTGAAGAGGGGCCAAATGTATTTTTATTTTTTCAGTCACTTCAGTCATATCTGACTCTTTATGACTCTATTTCAGGATTTTCTTGGCAAAGATACCAGAATCATTTACTATTTTCTTCTTTTTACAGTTGAAAACACTGAGGTAAATAGAGTTGAGTAACTTGCCCAGGACTATACAACTAAAAAAGTGTTTGAGGCTGGGAAAATTCCTTGCTTCAGGACTAGGATTCTTAACCACTGCACCACTTAGGTGCTCACCATCTGACATATGACCATATGACAACCCTTGAAACATTAAAAAAAAAAATAGCTACCATATAAGGTATTATTACAGTGGGGGAAAAGAAAACTTTGGATATGGAGTTAGAGAACCTGGATTTGATTTCCAGCTCTACCATTTAATGTTTATGTGATTTGGGGGAAATCACTCAACTATTCTAAACCTCAGTTTCCTTATCCATAAAATAAGGCAGCTGCTTAAAACAACCTCCAAATTCCCTTTCAATTTTAAATACATGATTCAATAATTTCCAATAAGATTTATATTTTCTATTATGCCCAAAAGGCAACACAACTGTGCATATCCTTTGATCCAGGGGTATCACTACTAGTTCTGTATCCCAAAGTGATCATAAAAAAGGGGGAAAGATCCATATGTACAAAAACATTTATAGAGGCTCTTTTTGTGGTAGCAAAAAATTGGACATTAAGGAGATGTTCATCATTTGGGTAATGGCTGAACAAATTGTGATATATGAAAGTAATAGAATACTATTGCGCTCAAAGAAATTCTGAGCAGGTGGATTTCACAAAAACATGGAAAGACTTACATGAACCGAGGCTGGGTAAAATGAGTAGAACCAAGAGAACCTTGTACACACTAATAGCAATGTTGTGAGATGATACACAATGACAGTTTTAGCTCTTCTCAGTGATACAATGATTCAAGACAATTCCATAAGACTTGTGATGGAAAATATCATCTGCCTCCATAGAAAGAACTATGGAGTCTGAATGCTGGTAAAGCATGCTACAAATACTATGCTTTATTACTATTTGTACTTGTTTTTATTTTTCCTTTCTCATAGTTTTTCCCTTTCATTCTGATTCTTCCTTTAAAACAAGACTAATAAGGAAATATATTTAATATGATTGTACTTGTATAACCTATACTGGTTTGCTTGTTGTCTTAAGGAGAGGAGTGGGAAGGGAATAAAAAAAAATTGGAACTCAAAATCTTACAAAAAAGGAATATTACAAACTATCTTTATATTTAATTATAGGGAATACTATTAAATTAAAAATCTTTAATGATTGAAGAAATGTTTTCATTCTATTGGATAAAAAATGAGATCACCTGCCCCATCCCTCTCTTTGACAGGCACTTTCTTTCAGATAACTTCTTGTCTGTCATTAAGGGGTCATAAGTAAGGTAGCTGTTTCTTTATCAGACCAATGTTAAAATGAACATGGACTCCACCATCTTTGCCTATTGAAACTTTTCCTTTAAGTCAAAGCCCAGTTTTAATTTGATCCTGCATATGAAACCTTCCCTTCCTCTCTCCCAGAAATGAGCACTTGTTTCTCCCACATATCATAATAATTCCTCTTCATAGTCCCTTTGCACTTAGCATTTCTTAATTTTCTCATATAGTCATGTGTATACCTATTCATTTCCTCTACTAGATTACAAGATACTTGAAGACAAACATTGTCTAATTTCATCTTTGTATCTCCCTTGCTCCTTCTAGTACCTTGTTAAATATGTTGCTCACAATAGGCATTTAATAAACATCAGCTGAATGACTTAGAAATGTGTTTTGCATAACTACACATGTGTAACTTGTGCAAAATTACTTGCCTTCTTAATGAGTTAGGAGGATAGGAGAGAATTTTGAACTCAAAATTGGGGGGGTACAGAATGTTAAAAAATTGTTTTTGCATGTATCTGGGGAAAAACAAAATATAAATTTTTTAATGTTAAAAATAAACATCAACTGAACTGATTTACAACCAGTCTGAGGGAAATAGGAATAATAGTAGCTAACACCTAAATACCATTTACCATGTGACAATCTAAGTTCTAAGCACTTTACAATTATAATCTCATTTGATCTTCATATCAGTCATGGAAGATAAGTAGATGCTATTACTATCCCCATTTTATAGTTAAAGAAACTGAGACAAGCAAAGGTGAAGTGACTTAACCCGCAGCATGCAGCTAATAAGTATTTGAGGTGAAATTTGAATTCCTCCTGACTCCAGGCCCAGTTCTCTATCCACTGTCCCACCTGACTTTTTCAATACATTGATCACCATGAGTGAGAATCCAGAAGTTGAGAGATTTGTGATTTTATCACTAGTCCTTTAGCTCAATGAATTCAATTCCATTTTATTTTTCCCCAGCATAATGAATCATGCATCTAGAACTGAAATGAACCTTGGAAACTCTCTTCCAGATGATTTATTTTATTGATAATACTTAGGATGGAGACAAATATAGATAACTAAGACACAAAAAAGTTAAATCACAAACAGTGTCAAAGGAAGTATTCAAACTCAGGTCTTCTGACTTCAGAGTATGTGTCCCATGAGTGGCAAGGGGGGACTGAGATCTCCAGAACTAGTATACACTGAATCTCTATACCTTGTAGCTCCCACACATTCATTGAATGGATGAGAAGGAAATTTTGCTTTGTTTTGTTTGTTTTCCATGTAAGAACTAAAATCCAGATACTTAAGAAGAAATGGACCCCTGACTTTGCTTTGCTCACTTCACAAAAGTGTATAGAGATTCTTCTACAAGTCTACTATAAAGGTGGATATATTTAGATGTTAGATGTTTTCTTCTGTTTGAGAATTTAAAGCCATAGAGATGAAAGGGACATTAAAAAGACTTTTAAAAGGGCATTAAAGAAAAAACAAAGCAAAACAAAAAACAAATGACATTAAAGGTACAGTGTGTGAAGGACACTTGGTGCCAAGAAACTTGGGTTCTGAAAAATTTTAATGATTTGTTTATGATCCCAAAAGTTGTAAATTTTTAAGGATTTCCATAAAGCACTTTGAAAAGAATACTCATAGAATTAGTCCAATTTCTATCCAAAGTACAAATCTCATTCATGATTTAACTAAAGAAAAAAAATCATCTGATCTCTATTTGAAGTTCTCCATTTAATAGGGAACTCATTATCCCCACAAAATATGCCTAACTTGAAAAGTATCATATTGTGTCAGGAATGAGGATGGTGATAATGATGTATAGTGATGAGAATTAGTATATACAAATACATGAATATAGGGTTATAGGTATAAAGTATTCCCCCCCCCCAACATAGGTTAAATGTGATGTGTCTGGGTGGGAGAGACAGCATGGTGTAATGGAGAGAGTGTTGCATGTGTAATTTGAGGGCCTGAATCCAAATACAGTTTTACTACTGCAGTCATTCCACAGGTATTCATTAAGGACAATACTATGTGTCAGACAGTATATGAAGAGCTGGGTTTATGAAGAAAAAAATGAAGCACCATCTGCTTTACATTCTATAGGGAGAGACAATATATATACATATACATATATTGTTGTTGAGTTGTATCTGACTCTATGACCTTGATTTGGAGTTTTCTTGGCAAAGACACTGGGGTGGTTTGTCATTTCTTTCTTCTGCTCATTTTACAGATGAGGAAACTGAGGCAAACAGGATTAAGTATCCTGTTCAGGGTCACACAGCTACTAAGTGTATGAAGCCAGATATGAACTCAGAAACAGAACATAATTTGGAAGTGAAAATTAGTCCTAGGGGAGATCAGGTAAAGCCTCAAGTAGAAATTGACATTTAGAGAAATTCTGAAGAAAATTGGGTATTCTGTAGAAGTGAAAAGGTAGTATATTTCAGGCATGGGGTATGGTATGGGATAGACATGCATATGTAATTTGGGGGAAGTAATTTGCCCTTTCTGGACATCAGTTCTCCGATCTATAGATAAGGTTAGCTGATGTTTAATATCCTTCCCAAGTCTAAATCTTATATAATTGATATCAATAGCAGCAAAACAGAGAGGACAAGGGAAACGTAGTGATGACAAGAAAGATCTATCTTGTAACCAAACCATAATTTATATGTAATATGATACAATGAGCCCCAGAGAAAGTATATCTAAAATTGAGACAATTCTGTCATTAAAGGTTGATTGTATATGTATACTTTATGTATAAATTTATGTATATATGGATATGCATAATTTATTTTAAAAAGATTAGTTGTAAAATCCCCCAGGATTATACCTGAGAGGAGCATGTTGGGGTGAGGATAGAATAGCTCCTTAACAATTCTTGCTGCCACCAAAAGACATGGGCTACCTCATGAGGAAGTAACTGTAAGTAGTCCAAGCAGAAGATGAATGATTATTTATCAAGGATGTTAGAAAAAAAGATTACCATATTGAGTAAAACTTCTAATTATCTTGGTGTGAACAACTAAATCATATCCAAGCCTTATGGAATAAGATATAAGACAAGCAGAGTGTGAAATGGAAAAGAGACCTGGGTGGGGAGAAAAATGTGGGAGGGATGGGGAAGGAGAGAGGGAACAACAAAAGGCTAAGGTATGATTTTTAAAAAAGGGGGGGGAGTGCTTAAAGGTCAACTTTGACTTGCCCCACTATTATATGGAGGCATGTTCTCCACCCTGACTCTTATTTGTGTGACACAAGAACCCAAGAAGGTAACAGGACTAACTAACTCACCCCCAAGGGACTGCATTCCACATAGCTGCTGTACCCACAGGGCTGGTCCCAAAATCCAACAGGAGAGTCCAGGGGGAAAAAGCTCAGAGATTCAAGATCTGTAGTAAAAAGAATACTTTGTTAGAAACCAAGAGACAGGTTTTAGTCCCAATTCTGACACTAACTTAAACAGATAATTTTGGTTTTTCTGAGTCTCAGTTTCTTTAGTTGAAAATTAGGGGTTTACATCAGCAAGCATCATATGTAATGGAGACAAACTAAAACCATTCCCAATAAGATCAGGAGTGAAACAAGGCTGCCCACTGTCACCATTACTATTTAATATTGTATTAGAAATGTTAGCTTTAGCAATAAGAGAAGAAAAAGAGATAAAAGGAATCAGAGTAGGCAATGAAGAAACCAAATTATCACTCTTTGCAGATGACATGATGGTATACTTAGAGAACCCTAGAGACTCAACTAAAAAACTACTAGAAACAATTCACAACTTTAGCAAAGTTGCAGGATTCAAAATTAATCCACATAAATCATCAGCATTTTTATATATTACCAACAAAGTTCAGCAGCAAGAGATACAAAAAGAAATTCCATTCCAAATAGCAGATGATAGGATAAAATATTTGGGAATCTATCTGCCAAGGAAAAGTCAGAAACTATACGAACTAAATTACAAAACACTTTCCACACAAATAAAATCAGACCTAATCAATTGGAAAAATATTAAGTGCTCATGGGTAGGCAGAGCAAACATAATAAAAATGACAATACTACCCAAACTAATCTATTTATTTAGTGCCATACCAATCAAACTCCCAAGAAATTATTTTACAGATCTAGAAAAAATAGTAGCAAAGTTCATTTGGAAGAACAAAAGGTCAAGGATCTCAAGGGGATTAATGAGAAAAAAGGCAGATGAAGGTGGCCTTGCTATACCAGATCTAAAACTATATTATAAAGCAGCAGTCCTCAAAACTGTTTGGTACTGGCTAAGAAATAGAGCAGTCGATCAGTGGCACAGGATAGGATATCAGGACAATCTAGGCAATAACCTTAACAATCTAGTATTCGATAAACCCAAAGACCCCAGCTTTTGGGATAAATATTTGGCAAAAACTGCTGGGAAAATTGGAAACTAGTGTGGAAGAAATTAGGGCTTGACCCATACCTAACACCACATACCAAGATAAGATCTAAATGGGTTCATGATCTAGATATAAAGAGGGACTTTGTAAGCAAGTTAGAGGAACGTAATATAGTTTATCTCTCAGACCTGTGGAGATGGAATAAATTTATGTCCAAAGAAGACCTAGAACTCCTAATTGAACACCAGATGGATAATTTTGATTATCTTAAGTTGAAAAGTTTCTGTACAAACAAAACAAATGCAGACAAGATTAGGAGGGAAGCATCAAATTGGGAAATCATCTTTACATTTAATGGTTCTGATAAAGGCCTCATTTCTAAAATTTATAGAGAATTGTCTCTTATATATAAGAATTCAAGCCACTCTTCAATAGATAAGTGGTCAATGGATATGAACAGACAATTTTCAGATGATGAAATTAAAACCATCTCTAGTCATATGAAAAGTTGCTCCAAATCACTATTGATCAGAGAAATGCAAATTAAGACAACTCTGAGATACCACTACACACCTGTCAGATTGGCTAAAATGACAGGAAAAGGTAACGATGAATGTTGGAGGGGATGTGGGAAAACTGGGACACTAATACATTGTTGGTGGAACTGTGAACGGATCCAACCATTCTGGAGAGCAATTTGGAGCTATGCTCAAAAAGTTGTCAAACTGTGCATACCCTTTGACCCAGCAGTGTTTCTATGGGCCTATATCCCAAAGAGATCTTAGAGGAGGAAAAGGGACCCACATGTGCAAGAATGTTTGTGTCAGCCCTTTTTGTAGTGGCTAGAAACTGGAAACTGAAGGGATGCCCATCAATTGGAGAGTGGCTGAATAAATTATGGTATATGAATGTTATGGAATATTATTGCTCTGTAAGAAACAACCAGCAGGACGATTTCAGAGAGGCTTGGAGAGACTTGCATGAACTGATGCTGACTGAAATGAGCAGAATCAGGAGATCATCATACACAGCAACAACAGTATTACATGATGATCAATTCTGATGGACATGGCTCTCTGCAACAAAGAATTGTCTCAAACCAGTTCCAATTGTTCACTGAAGAAAACCATATACACCCAGAGAGAGGGAAATGAAATATGGACCACAACGTAACATTTTCATGATCTCTATTGACATTTGCTTGCATTGTGTTGCCTTTCTCTGATTCTTTTTTTTTTTTCTTGTAGATAGGATTTTTCTTGCATAACTTCTCAAGCATTTCAACATTATTAACATGTAGTGGACTTCCTGCCATCTAGGGGAGGGGAGGGGACTGGGGGTAAAATTTGTAATGGAAAGCTTTGTAAAGATCAATATTGGGGAACTACCCATACATATGTTATACAAATAAAAAGCTTTAATAAAAAAAATATTAAAAAAAAAAAAAAGAAAATTAGGGGTTTACAATTCCAATTGTTCAGTGATGAAGAGAGCCATCTACACCCAGAGAGGACTGTGGGATTTGAGTGTGGACTACAACATAGCATTTTCATGCTTTCTGTTGATGTTTGCTTGCATTTTGTTTTCCTTCTCAGGTTTTTTCTCTTTCTAGATCCAATTTTTTCTTGTGCAGCAAAATAATTGTGTGTGTATATATATATATATATATATATATATATATATA
>JAJPUD010000572.1:215297-244714 GCA_023553655.1 Myrmecobius fasciatus | reverse complement strand
TTTTTAAAGAAAATTAGGGGTTTATTTGATGATCTATAAGCGATCTATAGCTAGCTAGCTAAGAACGCCATAGAACTAATCCTGTGTTGAGCACACCAGAGAAGGCTCCTTTTTTAGCACAGGTCAAAGAGCTGGTCACATTCCCGGAAGAGATCTCTCCCAGGACCAGAAAATGTACCTAACATTTTATGTGCTCGTCACTGACCACAGCCCGACTTCCCGAGAGGCAGTGAGGGGAGCACTCTGGAGGTCAGGTATGAGTGTGTAGCCTGTTGCGTGTGTTGGTTTACAACAAAGGCTATTACTTAATTGGCACAAATGCAACAATTTTATAAATAGCCATGAAGACACAGGGCTTTTATGATTAACTTGTTTTTAGTCGCTGTGCTTGACCGCTGCCTGTATTCAACTAAGTAAATATTTCTATGGTGATAATATACACAGTACAATGGCCATTATTTAATGTTAATACAAGTACCATATGGGATATCTTATCATGCAAGGAGCCTGGGGCATAATAAAAACAGATAGGAATAGATAGGCATGGCAGGCCTTGTTTTACAGAAGGCCTGATAAAACATCTGTCTCCAATGCTGGCTTTGGGAGTGTTTATAGATCAATGACTCCCTTGGGGGATTGTTGGGACCAGATCAGAGAGCTAGGGGTTAAGTTTCTTCCTTTTACTTGCCTGATGACCTTGGATAAGTCTGTAGGTAAATGGTTTAAACATGCATGCCTCAATTTCCCAACCCTACATCTCTCTAGGGAGAGTCAAAGATTAATTAACACCTGGTAAACTCTTTGGGATACTAATTTAGGCCAAAGGGAGGAGGACAAGGGAGGTTCTAAAAACCATGCTTCGTTACTGAGATCATTCAACAAGTATTTGCTTCCTGATTTAGGAGGAAGAGGTCAAAGATATTTCTCTACTGGTCAAAACTACTTTTCTGGCCTGGTAAAAGCTCTCTCAACTTGGGGGGGGGGGAGGGAGGGTAGTCTCACAAATAAATTAGACTATTTGGTGTCATGGAAAGTAGAAGTACTTTCAAGTGAGCTGAGTTCAAATTCTGATTCTGGCACTTGTCCCCTCTGTGAGCCTTTGTGGTCACTTCACCTTTATGGACTTTAGTTTTCTCATTTGTAAAATAAAGGGGATTGAACAAATGTTATCACTGACTTTTAAATTCCTCGTCTGAAATATAAAGATAACGGAATAGATGTTTCCAAGGTACTTTAAAAGTAGTCATAAAAGAGAATAAAACCAAAATTTTCATCCATTTGCTTTGAATTAAGGAAAAAATAGAACCTTTCAAAGGTATGGTGAATATAAGAGGTTTCATCTTTTCCTAGACATAAAATCTTATCATTTGACTTTGCTTTATAACCTAAAAATAATGCTTCCTCTGTGTATAAACAATGCCCAACTTACAAATGGTTAGGGTTCCAGATATTCACATAAAGGTCAGTTCTTTCTTTGGAACTCAGGGAAGATTTTCCAATAGAGATAATGTTAAACATGGTTGCTCAATTCTCAGGCCAGATCCCAGAAAACTATTTAACTCATAGCATACCAGAAGAATTCTATTGTCCTAATAATACTAGAAGATCTAATCACATTATATGATTTTTTGTTTGTTTTTAAAGGAAAGCTGTATTCAAAATTCTTCTCTGCCCCATTCACAATCAGTGAGTTCAGAATCTCCTCCTCAACTCATTTCTATCACCTGCTGATTATTGGAAACTGAGACTTTCCTCAACTCTAAATCACCAATGGATAGTACAGCTTTGGTCAAGGACTTCAGCAAATTGGGATTAGGAGGAAGGAGGCAGAAAGGAGTGCTGGGGTAAAAGTTGGTTCTTAGAGGTAGATAATAATAAAGAGCAGTGGGAAACTAGAGCTTTCTTCTGGTCCCAGAAGTTCATAAACTGGATCCTGGGAGCTTCATATATATTTTTTTACAAAAGTATTTAAATATAATGTTTCCTTTGTAATCCTGTGTATTTTATTTTATGCATTAAAAACATTATTCTGAGAAAGGGTTCCATCGCTTCTCTAGACTGCCAAAGAGGCATGAAACAAGCAACAAAAAAAAGAGAACCCTCAGGGACATATCTCAGTCCTGGCTGAATTCCTAATCCTTTCTTTTCTCCCACAGGTTCATGGGAATGGCTTTCCAAGCTTCCTTTTGGGGAACTTTATAGGATTTAGGTTTAAAAGAATATTAAAACCATACATTTAGAGTAGGAAGGAATTTTAGAAACCATCCATTTTCCACTGCCACCATCTATTGATTTGACTAAGAGTTTTTTCAGGCAGCTGAGCAATGAAATGTATCGAGTTCCAGGCCTGGAGTCTGGAAGACTCATCTTTTTGACTTCAAACCTGGCCTCAGATACTTACTAGCTTCGTGACCCTGAGTAAGTCACTTAATCTTACTTACCTCAGTTTCCTTATCTACAAATGAGAAGGAAATGGCCAACTACTCTAGTATCTTTGCCAAGAAAACCCCAAATGGAATCACAGTCAGACATGATTGAACAAGGATTTTTCTCATATCCTTCATTGCTGAAGAACAGAACTCAATCTAATATACTGTAGGTATTTATAAAACTTTTTTTTAATTGACAGTCTTAAAGGGAAAACAAGACTTTAAAAGGTTTCTTCCTCTACACTACAAATACAACCTCTTTTCTCATTTCACTTAATCTCTGTAAAGTAAGACAAAGTCCCACACTAGTTCTAACAAACTTCACTACAGCAACACCTGAGTAAGATTCACCTACATTTGAGGAAACCCAGACATAGATCTAGTTCAGCTATTTAATCAGAGAAGCTATATTGGATAGGAGCAGAGACTTTAATATAGAAAGTCAAGAGAGATCTCTGGATGAGGTGAGATGGGAAAATGAGATTAGGGCTATACGAGAATAAGCCAATATGGGAGATGTTAGTTATGATGGAAGAAGCTGAGGGAAGGCAAAATCTTAGGGCTTACCTTTAGTAGGTCACATAAATTCAGCTGTTCTTATCAAGAACAATGAAGAGTAGAAGTGGAGAAAGATCTCTGACTATTGGGGCTGCAGAAAAACTTGGAGGACAGGACAAGGTGCTTCTAAGTCTGGGCTTTACAATAAATGCTTCCATAAATCAAGATACTTCCTTTTTTATCTTAATACCCTAGAACTTCCTTGATACCAAATGTCATTATTCAGTCTTTGGTGCTTAACTCTCTGTGCTTTCAATCTTTGTAGGCCTCAGATCCTTCATCTGTAAAATGGGAAGGATAGACTAGATGACCTTGAAGGTCTCTTTGAGCTTCTTTGAGGTTTAGATTTATGGTCCTATCATAGGGAATAAGAGATAAAAATCACAAGTGATGGTAATAGAAAAAAGGAGGAGAATCCCTTTCCTTTTAAAGATAATAGTTGTGTCCAAAAATTGAGATCTGATAATATAGAATTGTATATGCCTCAAAAAACTTCCACACATTATCTAGCTTCACTAATCTCAAAAATTCTAGGCTAGATAGACAGGGCTACTCTATGAGATTTAATTTCCTCCTCTGAATACTCTTAGAAATAAGCGAAGTAAGCAGTGTTTCTATTGGTCCTATATCCCAAAGAGATCTTAAAGGAAGGAAAGGGCCCCACATGTGCAAGAATGTTTGTGGCAGCCCTTTTTGTAGTGGCTAGAAACTGGAAACTGAATGGATGCCCATCAATTGGAGAGTGGCTGAATAAATTATGGTACATGAATGCTATGGAATATTATTGTTCTGTGAGAAATGACCAGCAGGATGATTTCAGAGAGG
This sequence comes from Myrmecobius fasciatus, assembly GCA_023553655.1. Lineage (NCBI taxonomy): Eukaryota > Metazoa > Chordata > Mammalia > Dasyuromorphia > Myrmecobiidae > Myrmecobius > Myrmecobius fasciatus. The sequence goes on along the minus strand of JAJPUD010000572.1, from coordinate 240,902 downwards.
CCTGGAGAGACTTGCATGGACTGATGCTGAGTGAAATGAGCAGAACCAGGAGATCATTATACACGGCAACAACAAGACTATATGATGATCAATTCTGATGGACCTGGCTCTCTTCAACAATGAAATGTTTCAAACCAGCTCCAATTGTTCAGTGATGAAGAAAGCCATATACACCCAGGGAAAGGCCTGCGGGAACTGAATGTGGACCACAACATAACATTTTCACACTATTGATGTTTGCTTGCATTGGGTTTCCCTTCTCAGATTTTTTTTTTAATTTTAAAATTTTTTTTAAATTTTAATTTTAAAAATATGTATGCATACATTTGATTTGTCAAGTATTTTTGACATAGTTAACATATATTGGACTTCCTGCCATCTAGGGGAGGGGTGGGGAGCAGGGAGGAAAAATTTGTAACAAAAAGCTTTGCAAGGGTCAGTGTTGAAAAATTACCCATACATATGTTTTGCAAATAAAAAGCTTTTAAAAAAATTAAAATAAAATTTAAAAAAAGAAATTAGTGGAGTGAATTTTATTCTGACAAATGATTCAGGAAAATAAACTAATATAGGACAGAAGAAGCAAGGTAGGCAGGTAGTCAGACCTGCTCTGAACCTACACTGGCTTTATGAACTATTTTATGGACAATTTGAACCTAAGCTGTGCCAGAATTCACATGGGTCTGATCAGCTACAATCATCCACAGGGTACTTTGACCCCAACATAGTAGTGTCTTTTTTTTGTCCTTTTCAATTGCAAAAGAAAGGTATCTTTCTTCAGATGACAGAATCAAATAATCAAAAATACAATAGGTTTGGGTTAGTGCCATAATGTTGATCTTTCCCAACTGCGCAATCTTAGCTGGCAGCACAGATGCTTCCTAACAGAACTGAGTCACTCTGATTCCTATCAGAGATTTGAGCACCTCCCAGAGACAGATGAGACAATGTTTAAATGAAGTTGGAAATAGGAAGAACTGAGTTCAAATGCTGATTCAGACACTTACCTAGCTGTGGGATCCTGGACAAGTCACTTAAACTGTTTCCTCACCTGAAATATAGGGATAATAATAATATTTACCTTACAGGGTTTTCAAGATGATCAAATGAGGTAACACACATAAAGTACTTTGTAATCTTTAAAGCACTATATAAAAGCTAGCTGTTATTATTGCAAAATAAATTGTTGAGAATATTGAAATTATTAAGAATAGATCTTAAATATTCCAGTGGAGACAAAATACGATCTCCCACAAGTTTACTGATATAATGGAATATATCAAATTGTTTTTCTACAATTTGCATGAATCTGAGAACATTAAGTTCTTAAACAATTGTTGCATGCCAGCCCACAGATACAAACAAAAGAACATGTGCAGAGTCGATTTCCATATCTGTGTCTCATCTATATGACTATAGCCAAAGGAGACAGAGAGGCCCAGTGGATGGAAATCACCGGATTTGTAATCAACAGATCTGGATCCAAATTCTGACTCTTTCCCTTTTTTCCTATGTGATCAAGGGGAAATTGTTTAATTTTTCTTGGCCTCAGTTTAGCCTTAAGTTTATAAAACTTAAAAATTTTACATATTATATATATATGCATAGATTTGGGTGCATATATACATATGCATAAGTATTATACATATATAACTCTTGTGGTTTGCAAAACATACACACATATATACATATGTATGATTATATTTATATATAGGTACTGTGTAAAACTTCAAGTTTTTACATGTAATATATATAAATACATAGATATGTATATGAATAATCTTTTAAATATTTTTATATATGTGTGTATATATGTATGTGTAAGTGGTATAAATAAAAATGTTTGTATGTATATATGCATATATAGGTATATCTATGTGCATGTATGAAAATCCATGTATATATTGTATATTTGATCATTATAACACCCTATAATGTATATAGTCCTTCTACTATTTGGCATTAATATAGAACAGTGTTTTACTGGCATTATCATTTGACACAACTATTATTAAGAGGCATTGAGGTGGTGTAGGGGATAGCATGCTGCTCTTGGAGTTCAAACCCTACCTCATATATTTGCTAGCTGACTGACCTCAGGCTATAATGTATGAACCTTGGCCAGTCCTTCTTTCAGCCTCAGTTTACTTTTCTACAAAATGGAAGGAAAAACACCACCTATCTCACAGGATTTTTGTGAGCTCATATGAGAATATGTACATGCAATATGAGATGATATATACATGCACCGTGGATAACAGACAGATGTATGTAAAATGCATGTCTATATATACATATAATTGCATTGTGACTGTATATTACAAATTAAGGAGTAATTCTAGGGATTATGTTCTTAATAAGTCTGACTTAAAAGTGGTGAGAAAGGTAATTTTCTGTTTCATAATCCACTGACTAGGTCAGCTCAAAGTCCTAGCCCTAGGCTTCAATGCCTCCTCCTGGTATCCTGTCATCAAAAGTGCTCAATCTGTTCCAATGGAACAAGTGGCTACTGACCAGAAGGAAAAGGTTAATATGAGAGTGCTGCAAGGAGGGTGTGTGTGTGTGTGTGTGTGTGTGTGTGTGTGTGTGTGTGTGTGTGTTCATGTTTGTGGCATGTATATTTATTCCTCAAAAGGAGGAAATTGCAACGAGAAGAATTAACGTAACATGCTGACTAACCCGGGAGCTAGTCTGCTGCTCATTTCTCGTATGTTCTGATGACTTCACCCAGCTGCCACGCATGTTTTTGATTATTCTGTGGAATTGTTTTGCACTGAAGGGTGGGAAAAGGCTGGTGAAGCAATAATCGTGTAAGTGAAAGCAATGTCTCTCTTGTGCCCTCTCCAAAATTTCCCACAATCTTTGCTAATACTCTGGAGTCTGTCAGGATTTAAGTTAACAGCATTTAGTAAATGTTCTTAAGCTCATAGGCACAAACCCAACCAGACTACAGAGAAGTTACATGAAAGCTTTTGTGGTGAACCAGGAATCCTGCCCAAAGATGTCCTGTGTTCTAGAACACGTTGCTACAGAGAGCCAGAGGGAGGAAGAAGAGGCATCTAAGAGTGGGAGTCTTGAAAATCAATATGATAATCAATCAGCAAGCATTTATTAAGCTTTATTATATACTCAGTTCTGGGGATAAAAATAAAAGCAAAAATAGTTCCTGCCCTCAAGAAACTTACATTCTGATATATTCAGTCATTTTCATTTGTGGTTTGACTTTTAGTATGGTCAATGCCATCTGCATTAAATTATTTTCAGCACATTGCTTATTTATATTTCTGATTTGTTCTAGTTTGTCTTGCCTTCTTGTGGTACAAAACATGAAGAAGTCCCACTCATTCATCTGTCTCTTATTTCAAGATAATAGTTTTGTTATTGTTCAGTCATTCAGTCATGTCCAACTCTTCATGAACTGACTCCATGAACTGCCAGAAACACAGGCATTTCCATATGCCATTCTCTTAAATTCTGTTCAAGTTCATGTTCATTGTTTCCATGTCATATCTCTCTATCTCATCCCCTACCATGTCCTTTTCCTTTTTCCTTCAGTCTTTCCCAATATCAGGGTTGGGAATTTCCAATGAGTCCTGTTTTCTTATTATGTGGCCAAAGAATTTAGACTTCAACTTCAATATTTGACCTTCCAGTGAATTGCTTGAATTAATTTAAGTATTGACTGATTTGACCTCCTTGCTATCCAAAGGACTCTGAAAAATCTTCTCCAGCATCACAGTTTGAAAGTGTCAGTATAGTGATGATCAGCTTTCCTTAATCTTACAACTCTGACAAACATACACTGCTACTAGAAAAATCACAGCTTTGACTATATGGACCTTTATCAATAAGGTTGTGTCTGCTTTTGAGTATGTTGTCCACATTTGCTATAATGTTCCTTCGATGAAGCAAATGTCTTTTAATTTCATGATTGTAATCACCATTTGGGCCAAAAAATATAAAATCTGATGCTGGTTCCATTTTTTTTTCTCCTTCTATTTCCCAGAAAGAAATAAAGCCAGTTGCCAAGATCTTCGTTTCTTGTATTGTTTTGGTTTTTAATGTTAACCTTCAAGCCAGCTTTTACACTCTCCTCTTTCACCCTCATTTACTTTCTACCATCAGAGTGCTATCATGTACATATTTGAAATTACTGATATTGGCAACCATAATTCCAGCTTTTAATTCATCCAGCCTGCCATTATGCACAGTGTAATCTTCATGTAAGTTAAATAAATAAGGTGACAATATGCTGTTTTTTCATACTCTTTTCTCCAATCTTAAATAATATCATCTCCAGCACATCTGGCTCTCGATCAGTATGTAACCAGTGATGTTAACGTCTTTCTTATGTAGTTCTTTATGAAAATAATACCCATTCTCTATTTCTTTAAAATTTTTGGGAATTGTTGCATCACACTGACCAATCAGTGATATTTACAGAGGGCAATTTTCCAGTGTTTCTGCGTCTTTGAAAGGTTTTCATAACTGCAATAGAGGTCTAAAGGTTCACACAATCAATTTTATATTTTAATTGGCATTATCCATTATATGCCAACATAAAAACATAACAAGATTGGAAACAGTTATAGATGAGAGAGCTACATTGTTTTCTGTAAGTGGTATAGTTTGCTAAAAATTATGTAACAATGTATTTCCAACCAATGCAATACACTATAAGTAATAATTCCATCTTTAATTTGGATTAGATTAGATAAAAAATAAAAATAAGAAGCTAATCAAATTTGAATGAGAGAAAAATTATTTTAGAAATTGAAGTCATTATAAAGCTCTAAGTAAACTCTAAAAATCCTACCTAAAAATAATATGGAAGATAAAAAAACAATACTGTCTCAAATGGTTTTTAAAAGGAGATAAGTGTACTTTGATTGGAATTGTGGGGAAAAAATTATCTCGATAAGAATCTAACTAGAAAGCCAACTATATCGAAGCAGAGAAAAATTTTATTCTAATTTTTAGTGAAATATTTTCTTCAGTTAACTTTTTTACCTCCTTTTGCATTTGGCTAATTGAACTTTTAAAGGAGTAGTTTTTTTCATTGGATTTTTCCCCATTTCACCAATTCTATTTTCAGGGAGTTGTTCTCTTTTTCCATTTCATCAATTCTGTTTTTCAAGAAGTTATTTTCTTTTTCCATTTGTCCAAATCTATTTCTCAAGAAGTGTTTTTTTTTTTAGACAATTTCTGTTCTTCTTTTTCCAAACTCCCCTGAAAAGCTCCCATTTCCTTTTCCCATTTTTCTTCTAACATTCTTTTAAAACCCTTTTTGAATTATTCCAAAAGAGTCTTTTGTGTTGGAGGCCAATTCATATCACCCTTTGAGGCTTCATCTAGAGGCATTTTGCCTTTAGTGTCCTCAGGGTTTGAAGTCTGTTCTTCTCTGTCTCCAAAATAACTATCTACGGTCAGAGCTCTTTTTGCTTTTTTGCTACATACAATTTGTCCAATATAGTTGCTTTCCCTATTTTTATTCCTTTTAGTGTGATTTCACATCAGAACTATCATGTCAGGGTCCAAAGTGATAGTCCCAATGTTCTGAATGGAGAAACCACTTTTTTAACAATTATTTTCATGATTTTTTTTTCTTTTTCTTATTTTTCTTTTGTGAGCCTTCTTCCATTTCTGGACAGCATAAATGACATTGACACAAACTATAGTAATTCTCTTCAGAAATTTAACCAATGAAAATTAATTGCTAAAATAAGGAAATCAAATAGGTCAGAAAGACACTAAATAGATCAAAAAATCCACTTATGATTCTTTCCTGTATTAAAGTCATTATATTCTCTGACATATAGAACTAAGTATGACTTCCAAGTTAAAGAGGAATTCACTTGCCAGATGAAAAGAGATGACTGCCAAAGACAATACTGGCATAAAATATAAATGCATTTCTAAAATCTTACAAAGAATGATGAATGATTATAGTATCATGTCATTGCCAAAGGGAAGCAATAGAGAATAAAACCAAAAGAGTGTTTGACATCATATCCAATCAATCAAAGTCATCACAACAGCATTTAAAGATAAAAATGCCTTGCTTATAGACTGAAAATATATGAAAGAAATGTAAGTATAGGGATAATGTGAATATTTGATGTCCACATATAAAACTGTTCTTTAAAATATATCAAAAACAAATAAGGTCAAGAACTATTGAAATAAAGCATAGTATCTTTCAAATAAATAGTTTAATCAGCTTATGATTCTGTCTAGTTTTAAAGTCATTATATTCTCTGGCATATAGAACTAAGTATGGTTTCCAATTTAAAGAGGAATTTCATTGAGTTATAGTAAAGGATGATGTACATACTATACATGCTGATGGATTTGTTAAATATAATTGAAAATATTTTATTCCAGGTATAGTTTAAGAAACATCTGAGACTGTGACAAAAAATATACCATGGGTGGTATTCATGTAAACTCAACCAAAAACATGCTGACAAAGAAGCACTGAAAAAAAATTGAGCCACACAGATTAATTTATAGTCAATACACTTCTAATTTCTCACTCAGCAAGACCCCTTTTGGACTTTTTTTTGATTTCTCCATCATGCTCCATACTAACTAAGTACCTTCTCATTGTCTTCCCCAATTTTATTTTAAGCTCCTTGAGGACAGGGGTTGTCTTTCTTTTCTGTGTTTATATCCTCATCCCTTAGCAAGGTGTCTGGCATATAATAGGCATTTAAATGTTTACTGGCTATTGACTTCTTGAAAATTACAATATGACCCACACTGGCTTCTTCAGAAATGATTTATAGGGAGACATTTAGAGACTGTCATTAGATGAAGAGAAGAGTTAGAAGGATCCATTCACTACTATTAGAACAACATCCTATTTTTCAGCATTCCTATCTATTTCCATATATGATAATGGCACCTCTTTCCTATGCATTGTCAATGGAACATGAAAGCAATATAAAAAGGGTCTTGTGGCTTTATTCCCTCAACATTCATTTAAAGTTATATAGGCAAAGCACAGTAGCCCTCAAGACCACTGTTGCTTACCTCAAAATATATATTAATATTTCCAGATCCTTCCTATTTTATAATAGCAAAATTGAGTAATGCAGATAATTTCCTTAACCCCATACAGCACTTTGTCAAATCTGCTGCATCCATACCTGCTCTTAAATTAATCAAGGATGGAAATTTACAATAGGAATATAATTTGAATATAACTACAATAAATATTTCAATAAAGTCATTTTTCTGTCCTAGTTCTATAATCCATATCACACATCTTAGATTACATATATCATATACTTTATGCATCTTTTATTCTATTCATTCTACATTCCATGCACTCAATGCATCCTATACTTCATATACCCTATAATCCTATAATGGAGTCTATAATCCATGCATTCTAACCTCCATATATCTTATGGTCTATAAATCCTGTGCCTCATAAATACTCCATTTCATGTATCCTAATATTGTATATCACATACTCTAAAAACACAGTATCATAAGATTTTAGGGTTGAAATCAATCTGAGATGATTTAGTCTTATTGTATTCACATCCCATCAAACCATCTGCCTCAGACATTTATTTGCCATCAGCCCTGCCACTGATCCCTGCACACCACTAGACCTGAGACCATGTTCTGAATGATTTAATCCACTTAGCTTTGGATCTATTGCCAGGGTCCCTGCTATGCTGATTGGTGAGTCAGTCAGTCAAATGCACATGCTTCAGAATACATTCTACCAACTGCTCTCTTGCCATCTACCCTCACAAAGAACACACATACAACTCTATTCTACTTTTTGCCCTAAGAACCATAATTGAAACAAGCCATTACTTCTGTAAAGGGCTGTTGTCAACTGTTTCCCTTTTAAAAAGACTCACCATCCCTGTGACATCCTAAATGAAAACATCCTTCCTTGACCACCATTCTTCTAGACGTGTTGTCTCTCCTTCCTGGATTATAAACTCCTTAAGGGCAAGAAATATGTTATTGTATTCTGTATTTCCTGTGCTTATCACAATGTTGAGCATATAAATTCTTAACAAATGATTTTCTTCCATTAATATCATATTAAAGATTAGAAAATAGGCCAATGGAAATGACATCTGTAAAGTCACACAGGTCTTTTAACTCCAAACATGGAGCTCTGATGCACATACCTTGTTCTATTCATTTTATAACCGTTGTTGTTGTTGTTGCCATTGTTGTTTGTCCATTTTCAAAGAGGACCATGACATCAGGAGTGTGATGCCATGATATTCATTTGAATTGGATTTAAGTGAATTAGAACTGTGCAAATTCACCTGCCTCATTTTCTCCTCCAGAGCCATCTGGGTACAGTGGCAAAATATAGATCAATATCTTATACTTCACCCATCTGATAATCTGTATACTCTATGGATCTTATTTTCCACTTATCTTCTAGGCTATAAATACTCTACAGACCCATTTATCCTGTACTGATATTTCTCATGTAGCTAATAATTCATATATGTTATTCCCCATGTATCCTTTCTTCTCTCCCCCCATTTTTCCAATACTACATACATTCTATACTCCATTTTTCCTATATTACCTACATGCAATTTACCAACATATAATATTTATTTTCCTGACAGTACCAACCTTTTAATATTAAGTGGTTAGCTATGTGGTCAACTACGTCATTCAAGTTATTTCTGCTGCTGCTGCTGCTATTAATTATTAGCTGAGTAAACCACCTCTTGCAATAAGCATTTCTGCAACTCGTTTTATTTTCAAGGCATATTAAAGTCATTAACCAGTTTTCACAAAGTGCCTCCATGCCACAGAGTCCTGGCTCCTCGAACTTCCAAAGCAATAAGGCATAGCCATGTATATCTAATATGGAATATTTAGTATCCACTGATTTCCAGTGAAGTGTCAATATTCTTTGGCTTTTGTAATGGAGTTGGAAGCATTTTTTAAAAGGAAACTCTTTACTAGTTGTTCTAGAGGAAAGATTGATAGACTTGAGAGTTAGCAGAAGCCTGAGTTTGGCTCTTGACTTTGACTCTTGATAGGTGACCTTGGGCAAATTATCTGATTTCTCTGAGATTCATTTTTTTCATCTTTAAAATGGGGATATAGTTTAGCACAAACCAATCAAAGTATCCATCTCACAGAACTAATATGAGATTCAAGTAATATACTATATATGTAGTGCTTTGTAAATCTTAAAATACTATAAAAATGTCAGTTATTAGAGATAGCTAGGAGGTACAATGGACAAAGTGCTGGGCCTGGAATCAGGAAATACTGAGTACAAATCCAGTCTCAGATACTTACTAGCCCTAGCTCTGTGACTCAGAATAAGTCAGTTAACCTCTAAATCAATTTCCTCACCTGTAAAACTGGGATAATAAGAGCAACTATCCTGAAGAGCTATTGTGAGGATCAAATAAGATAATATTTAAATTGGGTTTAGCATAGTGACTGGCCTAATTATAGGTGATATATTCTCTTCCCTTTGTCCATATTCATTTGAATATGGGCTATCAGAAGTCAAGGACTGTGAGCATTTTTATTCTGTAATTATAAGTACTCAATGATAACAGAGCACACTGATCAATAAGTGCAAATGTGTCTATGATACATTATATGTTAAAATGGAGACCTAGTAACTTTGTATTGGTTCTGATCAGGATAGACAGCCAAAGTAATAAATCAGGCCATCAGCAGTAGAAGATAATCACCAAATATCTACCTAATCCCATGGCCACACAAAAACAGCTTTGGTCTTATTTTCCAATTGAAGAAAAATTAGGGCATTGGAAAAGGAAGCGTCTTAGTGAAATCTTTCCAGAGGCTAGAGGTAAAACTGAAATTAACTGTGTAATTTAGAAGATTTGATATAAAAGTTTAAAATGATTAGTAGCTACCTCCAATGAGAATGTGCTTTTCTTTGCCTAGTGGTATCATATCAGCTGCTAATATGGCAGTAACAGAAATAATGCACTCCAACTATTTGGAAAACATGCTGTTCAGAAAGATGATCACCTTATCTTCCTTTAGGAATAGCTTTCAGTGGGAAAACAGATTTATCTCTCTTACTCTCTCTCTTGTTCCCACCTGGTTCTAATCTGTGAAAAGTGAGTGTCTTCTCCCCTACAAAAAATAAAATAAAATAAAGCAAAACCTCCCCCAAAAAACCACTCTTGAGGACTAGGCAGATCTTAGAATGTGCATAGGAGAGATTTGTTTCCCAGCTTCTGGATGGAGATGAAGCCATAATGTCAATTCAAGATTGACCTTCACATAAAAAGCATAGAAATTTCCTGAAATTCAAGGAGCAATTTTAGGTAGACTTCATGTACATATGGAAAAACACGGACTGAAACTGAGTTCTGCTCTGTGTCTGGGACTTTAAGATACACATTTCTCTTTTCTGTTCTTTTCAATTCAATTCAACAAATATCTATAGAATGTTATGGGGCTGCATTTGGTATCCAAAGACTTGAATTTCAAACATGGATGTGCTATCTCCCACTTGTGGGATGTGGCACAAAGTCACTTTGCCTCATCTCTAACATAAGAGAATTGTCCCACATGGTCCCTGAGGACCTTCCATCCTCCAAATCTATAATCTCATCATGAGCTCTGTGCTTCATGCTGGGGACTCAAAGCTGAGAGAGATACAAACACTTGTCTCAGGGAACTTAGGTTCTCTTTTCTAGAGCCTGCTCTAGACTGGTGCTTGTTGAGGCAGATCACCTCTACTCACTTTACTCCCAGTTCAGTTCACTTTGGGACTTCATCTCTTTACCAGCACCTCTGCCCTCCTTAATATGTCTCCACCTTAGGGCCTGCTCTCTGATTGGTGGGCTCCCTGGCTCATAGCACCATTTTGTGAAGGATCTTAGCCATGCTCACTTCCCTCTAAGCTTACATCACTCTGTATTTTTTCTGCCTTCTCATTAGAAGTCTTGCTCCTCACCTTATTCCCTCTTCTCTTGATTTTTTATCTTCCCCTTTTAGGATATAAAGTCCCTTTTGTTTTCTTGTATATGCTTCTCCAAAGTTTATCACAGTATCTGCCACAAAAATAAGTTCTTAATAATTGGTTCATCTCTGTATCGGGGGCACCAATTCTCTTCTTGTCCTATCCTCTTGGTCCCAGCACAAATCAGCAAAGTATGCATTAGGCACATTTAATAAATGCTTATTGATTGACTGACTTGTTGCTCACATTTTGTCAAGCCCCATCTCTGGATTACTCCCACCATTTGCCTCCTCTGCTCCTCTTTATGTGTTCTTGAACAATACTGGGGGTGTTAGAAAATCTTTTCATTTCAAAAGACATTTATTAAGTGTTCCTTCAAGATCTGTTTCTATGTGAGATATATTGGAAGCTAATTTATGAAGCACTTTGTGTCCCCAGTAAAGAACTTAAGGGTTTACTATGGTTCAAACAAAAGCTTGTGTTCTCTTCCTTAACTCTAGCTTTTATAAGACTTGAACACAACCTATTAACAATGCCATCATTTTCAATGCTTGCTTAAGTATTCCCAATACCTTGAGTCAGAAAGACTGAAACCTCAAGCTAGTGTTGCACTTATACCCCACATCTGGAGCTTAAAAGCCTGGGAATACAGGCAGAATCTTAAGGCTTCCCTGATCAAGCTCCAGACACTTCTCCTGGAGCCAGGAAGACTGGAGTCTCAGGCAAAGATCTAGTGAAACGCCAACTAGATTTGAGACAACAAACTGAATGCCAAAAAGATCAGGGCTTTGTACAGTTGAGCTGACACAGAGCCAAGTGCATGCCTCATGTATGGGATATCTCATCCCATACATGGGGATGACTCATTTTCCCATCATCTTGGGATATTGATTGTTGCTGCCATATATAAATTCAATAGAGTTCCTAGGAATTTGAACTTCCAGCCTGAAATTCCTACCACCACTACCTCCAGTTCACTATGTAATGGAGAAGCAGTCTTGCTTCAATAGCACCCTTCATATTCATAGGATCCTGGGAAGTAGAAGCTCCATCTCAGTGATACCTGAGACCAACATTTTAAACTTCTCCTAATCCCAGTGATTCAGAATCACCCTCTCAGGAAGCAAAAATTCTCCTCCGCTCTTACCTGACATCATATTCTATCTCCATTCAATCAATTTCTTTCTTTTCTCCTCTGTCTTCCTATTTCAAATGAAACAACACATTCAAAGCACTTTGGCCAGTGCCAGATACATAGTAGATTCTTAAATATTCATATCCCCTCTCCTTTACCAATGGCAATTTTGAAATTCCTAGTTGTTAACCAATTTCTTCTCAACTTTAATTTCCTCTTTGAATTCTCTTTTCTGATTTCTTATATTCACAGAAACCAAATCTTTCTAAGAGATGGCACATTACAGGCCAATCTCTCTATTAATAGTTTTTCTTTTTCTCAATACTCCAACACATAGCCCAAGAGGGTGAGTTTGCATACTCCTCATTCCTCACTACCATTTTTGGACAAATTGTCTCCCTCACCCAGCAATCTCACCTTCTAATCTAGTTGACAATATCATCCCCTCCAAATTCTTCCATGTTAATGTTCCTCAAACATCTCAAATTCACTCAAATTCTTCAATTTCTCTATGATCTTCATTCAGTTCCTCCTCCCTTTAGGACTCTTATAGAGTAATACCCCTAATCCAGTTTTACTTTTTTCTAAATGATTCAATATTACACTATACTCTTCTCTCAGATCCCTCATCACCTTGTCCTACCTATCATTGCTCACAGTTTCCAAATCCCAACCCTGAATTGTTCCCACCATCTGCCTCCTCTGCTTTTACTGATGTGTTACTTAAAAGAACTGGAAGTCATGCATCCATGCTGGCTAAATACATTACAAATTTATGTTAGTTATTCTCAATTGGACCTTCATTGGAGTGAGGTAATAATTTTACAACTCCCAAAGTGATTCTCTATCTCACTCCTCACAGCCAATATTACAAACTTTCATTTCTCTATCTTTTAAATTTACCCCTTTCCTCTTTCCCATCCCCTTAAGAAAAAAAAATCTCATAATGTATGGAGAGGAAAATACACATTTCCCCTGAATTTTTTTCTTTTCTGCAAATCTATTTCTCAAGTCCTTTGATATTATTTCCCATTGTCTCCTCATTCAAATATCTGGTGAAGATATTTGATCACCTTCTGATCATTAAGGCTACTTATGCTTTTAAGCTTATTTTCTCTCTGCATTCTCTAGGTTTCATTTGTCTTGTTTTCATTTGATCATCTTCAATCTTTCCCTATGTGCTATCTCATTATTTCTGCCTACAAATAAACCTAACATCTCCCCATATTTAAATAACCCTCTTTTTTACTTGCCATCCCATCAAAGTATAATTCTGTATCTCTCCTTTCAAGATCAAACTTATAAATGTATGGAAAAAGAAAGAGAATGAGAGAGACAGAGATAGTAAGACAGAGAGCATTTATGCATTTATTAAGGTCTTACTATGTGCCTGCATTGTGCTAAGTACTGTGGATATAAATACAAAAAAGAAAGTCCCCAAGAAGATTGAGAAAAATCAACACATAAAATGGATTAAAAGGGGGTGGAAATGACAAAAGAGCACCCACACAGGGACTAGGTTGAAAGTCAAGAGCAGATCCAAGAGAAGAGTGAACATGAATGGTTTGGGTACTTCTTCAATTGATGTTTCTGAGGAGGAATCCACCAATTGGAAGAGGGGTCAATGGGATCTTTCAGGGTAAAAAGACTGCTTAGTCCAGAGTAAGGAACAGAGCCAAGAGAAAAGGAAAAAAAAATAGAAAAAAAAAAACTGTCAGACTGGTGTCTCTACTAATTCATCTCTCCCTCATTTCTTAAAACTTGGCAGTTAAATTTCTGACCTCATCACTCAATTAAAACATCTCTCTCTCTAAAGTTGCCAATGAATTATTTTTTAAAAAATTATTGTTTTCCTCAGTTACAGGTATAAACTTCTTTTGTTATACATGTACATTCATTTTTTACATATTTCCATGTGAATCATGTTGAAAGAGAAAAAATCATAACAAAAGGGAAAAATCACAAGAAGAAAAAAAAAGGGTGAAAATAATATTTATTGATCTACATTCAATCTCCATAGTTCTCTCTAAATGCTAATAGAATTTTCCATCCAAAGTTTATTTGAATTGCCTTGGATCACTGAATTACTGAGAAGAACTAAGTCTATCAGAGTTGATCATTGCATAATACTGCTGCTTCTGTGTACAATGTTTTCCTGGTTCTGCTTTCTTTGCTTAGCATCAGTTCATATAAATCTCTCCAGGCCTTTCTAAAATCAGCCTGTTCTAGTAAATTTTTTAGAGCAAAACCCAATGGTCCTTTCCTCAATCATCATTTTTCTTGACCCTTCTATAGCATTCAACACTGCTGACCACTCTTTCAGGGTAGGTTTTTGTGAAACTCTCTTCTCTTTTTTGTATGACAGTTCCTTCTTAGTCATACCACTTAATCATCTATATCTTGTCTTCTAAGCATGTGTAAATCCCAAAATTCTGTCCTTGGCCCCTCCTTTCTATAATCTTTCTTGATGAGTTCAACATCTCTCATAAGTTAACATATTTGACTACATAATCTACATATCTAGCTTTACATATTAATAAAATAGACCCTTATCACCTCTCAACTAAACTACTACAATAACCTCCTAATTAGTCTCCCTACTTTTCCTCACTCCAATTCATCTTTGGTGCAGATGTCAAAGTAATATCTTTAAGGATGAATGTTACTATGTCACCCCCTACTCAATAAATACAAGGGTTTTCCTTTTATTTCTAACATAAATACAAAGTCCTCTATTTGCCATTTAAAGCCTTTTGAAACCTATGAACAATTTATATCCCCATCCTTCTTATATACTGCTCCCCTTAAGGCACTCTTTGGTCCAGCCAAATGTGTTTTTTATTATTATTCCTCAAACAGGACATTCCACTTCACGTTTGCCATCTTTATGCCTTTGGTCAGACTGTTCCTCATGTCTAGAATGTACTTCCTCCCTACCTCTATTTCTCAGAATCTCATTTCCTTCATAGATCATATCAAATGTCTTCTCCTATATAATTCCATTCCTAATTCCTCTATCTGCCTAGTGCCTACTCCAATAAAAGCTATATTTATTTTGTATATACTTATTTTCCACAGTCATGTTATACATATTTCCCCTTGTAAATTCTTTCAGTAAAGGGACTAATGTTTTTATACATCTCTTACAATTAGCGCAGTTCTGAGGACATAATAAGTACTTAATAAATGTTTACTGATTGATTATTCCTTTAACCTTCCAGGCTTTAAATCAATCTATCTTTTTTTTCTTATGGATTCAGTACCTTGTTCCTGGCCTCTTTTGCTTCAAAATCAACCACTAGGTATTCTGTGAACATGGTACTCTATCCACTGCCTCCATAGCTTTGAATGGACTCCCTCTTCTTCCTTTTCATCTTTTTTCAACCCTTGTCTTTCTTCACTTTTTCTTCTTCCTCTTAGAACATAAGTTTCTTTAGAATATTTTTTATTGTTAGGTTTTGTTTTAGATTTTGTTGTTGTTGTTGTTGGATGGGGAGGATGGAGATAATTTTTCTTTATATCTCCACAAAGTGCCTGCACAGAGTGAGCACTCTAAAATGCTAGCTGAGTAACCAGATGAAATAGAAATTAAGGTATATTATTTGTTAGGGATTTGGGACCTTAGAATGATCTCTACTTTGAACTTTCCTAACAATCTCCCCAGGTGAGATTCAATCAAAACTGTGAAAACTTGGTCAAGAGAGACCTGGCTTCAAATTCTGCCTATAATTATACATCCACAGAGAAATCCCTTTTACTTCCCTGAACTCTACTTTTCTTCATCTACAAAATGGGGGCAATAGTACCTACCCCAGAAAACCGTTATGAAGCTCAAATGAGGGCTTTGTCAACCTCCTCTCCCTATGCAAATATCAGCTATTATTAGAAAGAGGACCAAGCCATCCTGTTATAATAGCATTCTGGTAGATGGGGTTCTTCTCTTGGATAAGATAGAATCCTGAAAGCAAAGATGGCTTTAGCATTTGCTATAGAATTGAGTTGTAACCAGGGCTACAGAGCTGGGCTGATGCTTGTCAGCAATGTCACTTTCTGCTTCTTCAATGTGCAGGGATGATAGCTATCTCCGTTGCTGTGGAGACTGTCAGCCCTAGCATCTCTGTTTATCTGCAGAATACACAGTGGTTTCTGAAAACAGGTGTGGCCTTGTTAAGAGTAGCTTAGCCACAATTTTTTTGTTGTTGTTGTTTAAAGTGACTGACTCTTGGAGAGGTTTTATCAACTTTCTAAATGCCTCTCCGTCTCCTTCAAGAGCTGTTTATAAAGGTTGCTGAGAAACTCAGCTCATGCCTGTTTTCTCGCTATTTTCTGAGATACCAAACTAGATAGAAAATCTGGCCTAAGCACGAACTAGGTCTCGAAGGCCTTTTTAACACCATCTGTGGCCTGAGCATTAGTAATTAGTTCATAGTCCTGCGTATCTCTGCATCTTCTGGGGCAAATCTCATAAAGGGAACTACCTTCAACTTGACTTGATTCAATCAACATTTATTAAATAACTGCTAGGTATATTTTAAGCTCCTCCTTCCCATTCTACTACCCTATATCCCCCCAAAAATCACTGGGTTAATAAAAGAAAACTATATTCAGACTTATGTGGTTGGTAATAGAAAGCTTCTGAAATGAAATATACTTTGAAAATATTTTAAATTTATTTTCCCCTATACAAATTACTCCCTTAGTTAGAAGTTGTTAACATGGGCCTATGATTTTTTAAGTAATTTAATACATGCATTTCAAAATTATTAATATCCTTTGTAACCCAACATAAAGAACTTCTATGTTTACGATTCTACAATCCCAAATACAGAGGAAATGTCCAAAGAGATCAGGGTAAAACATTTGAGCAGAGAGGTCACTTAAATCTCACTTAATGGAAGATGAGGCATCTAACCTAGATTTTAATTCCTTAATTTCATTCTAAGTTTTCCATTCTTTTTCACCTTGTGTTCATTGTCCATCAAGTCTAGTATTCATTTCCTTAAGGAAGTGGATGGTGATAGGAAAAGGTAGGATAAATTGATCTAGATTGGCTTCAGAATAAAGTGCCTGAAGTAGAGAAGTATAAAATAAAATTCTGAAAAGTATGTTAGACCTTGAGTGCTAGCCTAAGGAATTTGTATTTTAGTCTCTTGGCAATGCTGGAGTCAAAAAAAGGTTTTTGAGTAAGGAAAGAGAAAGGAATAAGCATTTACATAGTACTTACTAAGTGCCAAGCAGTGTACTAAGTGCTTTTTTTAATAAATGCTATCTTATTTGATTGTCACAACAACTTTTTGAAGTAGATGCTATTATTATCCCCATTTTTAGATGAGGAAAATGAGGTTAATGACTTGCTCAGTTACACAGTTAATAATTATCTGAGGCAGGATTTAAATTCAAATCTTTGTTACTTCAGATCCAGCAATCAATCCATTGCTATTTCCTGCTTTACCAACTGGCTCTGATGATGAGTAAAGGAGTAACGTGGACAGACCTGTACATGAAAAAGATCTCTATCTATGGTCTGTAGGATAGATAGGGGATGGGATAGATTAGAGGTGGGAGTTCAGTTATGAAGCTCTCACAATAATAAGGACTAGAAGTGAAGATGGCATGAACCAGGTGAGTAGGAAAAATAATGAGAAGGAGCACATTACTGAAATGTTATGGGAATAGAATCAACAAAATTTGGCAGTTAATTGAATGTGATGCAGGAGGATATGAGAGCAAAGAGTCAAAAAGGTTACTTATTTTCTAGCCTAAACCACCAGAAACCATGTCAGGCTGAGTCATTTGGTCCTCCCATCTCTGAACCTTACATTCTCTTCTTCAGCTTGGCCACATTCTTCTTTTCCACAGACCAGGCACCTTCTCAACCCTGCTTCTCACTCCCCAGTTTTTCACTTCTTCTGAGAAACATAATCATCTCACAATGACCATTTTCCCCAGAAAAGCTGGTTAATGCTCCATTGTGTTGTTCACTTATCATCTTTGTGATTTCCCAGACCACAATTCACTTCTCTATTCACTACTCTGGTATAATTTTCTTTTCTTTTTAGAATATAAAATCTTAAAGGCAAAGACTGACTCTCAATTTTATTTATATTCCTGGTGCTTATCACAGTGCTTGTCATATGGCAAATACTTAACAAATTTGTTTTCTTTTATTCATTTAAGTCTGAGTAAATAAACAAGAAATGGTATTATGAAAAAATAGGGAAGTAACAGAAAGGAAGAGAAAGAAGGAATGAGAAAAGTAAGGGAGAGACAGAGAAAGGAAGAGAGGGAGAGAAGGAAGGAAGGAAGGAAGAGGGGAGGGAGGGAGACAGGAAGGGAAGGAGGAAAGAAGAGAGAGAGGGAGGAAGGGAGGAAGGGAAGAAGAGAGAGAGGAGGAAGGAAGGGAGGGAGGAAGAAAGGAAGAAAAGGAGAGAGGGACAGAGGAAAGAAAGAAGGAAGGGAAAAAGGGAGAAAGGAGGGAAGAAAGAAAGGAATGAAGGGAGGAAGGAAGGGAGAGAGGAATGGAAGAAAGGAAGAAAAGAAGGGAGGGAGGGAGAAAAGTAAGAAAGGGAAGGAGGAGGGACAGAGGAAAGAAAGGAAGGAAAGGAAAGGAGGGGAGGAAGCAGGGAAGGAAATAGGGAGGGAGGGAAAGGGGAAGGAAGGAGGGAAGGAAACAGGGGAAGGGAGGGAGGGAAGAAGGAAGAAGGGAGAGAGGGAGATTGTGGAGGCACTTGGTATACATCCCCAGAAATGAGTGTGTTGCAGTGAGGGAAATTAATGTAATCTGTGCTGATTAGAACTACCACTTATATAATTCTATATGCCACATCTCAAGAGAAACATTAATGAGCTAGAGGACCAGAAAAGCACAAACAGCATGTGAAGATTCCATAGACCAAACCATAGACAGAAAAGTTTAAAAAAAAAAGAAAACTAGGAGTATTTAGACTGAAGAGAAGACTTAAGAGTGATAGTTTAGCCAAATGTCTGTCATGTGCAAAGACTGACAATGGTAAAGTTTCACTGTGAAGCTGATATATTGGGGCTCCAAAGAAGTAACCTTAGGTCAATTGAAAAAAATGTATATAAAAGAAATAGATGTCAACTCAGACTAAGGAAGTTTTTTTTTAAACAATTAGAACCAGCCAACAAAGGTTTTTCTCAAGAAGCAGTGAGTGTTCCATCATTAGAGGAATTCAAGCAGAAGGTGGATAATCTGTTGTGGTTTTAGGTGATCCTTTACTGACTTGTTTTCTTCAGAAATTGCAGTGTTTTGTGACTCACAAAGAGCACTAACTGGGAAAACACTAATGATAAGAAAATGGACCTGAAAGAGAAAGTTTGAGGTCATTAAAAGAACTTGATACCATCCCAAATGCTATCTAATTCACTTCCTTCTTCCTGTTCAACCAAGAGTCCAATCTATGGTCTATTTTCAAAGTTTGTCCAAAATCTAGATAAGGTGAATGAGTTCTATAGATTATTCATCCAAGGGTGTGTATTCATCTAGAAATAAACATTTTCTACCCACTTGACTTTTGAATGAGCAGTTTACACATAAAAAACAAAGAATTACAAAAGAAGAAAGATCCTAGAGATGTAATAAAACAAATGTATGAATTTTTTTAATGGACTGATCAGGTTTTTAGATGAAAGGATTTTTTAAGGAAGCCAAGTATCCCATTATATCTACACAATATAAAGAGAGCTCAAATAAAGTCTCCAGTACTTTGCATGAAATATTTATTGCAGGATGTGGATAAAAGCCACAGGATGGACAAGAATAAATTATTTTTTACTTTTATATTTTGAAGAAATGCTCATATCAGTGAAAACATAGATGCATTGGAATATTAGAGTATAAATGAATACCTGCCAGGGATGTTACAGGTGAGATTCAAATATTGGGAAAGGTTGAACTATTTAACCTCCAAAGCTCTTTCAAAATGGAAGATTCTGTGATTCTATGAACTATATTATTCAATGACTTCTCAAGATAGTAGCAATTGTTCTTACTCAATATCTTTTGTTTTTCTCTGAAGCAATTGGGGTTAAGTGACTTGCCCAGGGTCACACAGCTAGGAAGTGTTAAGTATCTGAGGCCAGATTTGAACTCAGGTCTTCCTGACTTCAGGGCTGGTGCTCTATCTATACACTGCACCACCTAGCTGCTCCATCAATATCTTTAAAATAAATAAAAATTCATATAGACATTAATCCACCTTTTTTTTTCAATTGGATCTCATTTTCTCATTCAGGGTTATAAGAATAACAGCTACTCTTAGTAGTATTACACATCTTTATGGAAGCAAATGGTGTGGCTGTATTGACCCAAAGCATAGGGCTTCCTGAAAAAGAAATTTTGAATTGTCTATTAGCTATAACAACCTTAGCTCACTCTTTTTTGAACAACAAAACCATAATGCCACGTTTTAGAATCATGGCAGAGACTTCTAGTGCCAAGAAGCAGAGTGAGAAAGGAACTCCCTGAAGTTCTCCCAAATTCCCCTAGAAACAACTAGACAATCATATCAGAATTAATCTAGGAGAAGGGATGCACCATATCAGCTGGACAGAAAAGGTCTATCTTACTGAAGTGTGAAGGGAGCAAGGTCCAAGAACAATAATAGTAGTCAGCCTCACAGCAGGGGGTCTGCAACAAGGGACAACCCATCTGTGAGATCCTGCCTTCTGGCAGAGCAGCTTCCTATTCAAGTGAGCAGTCTGTGCAGCACAGCAAGGCCCTACCCCCAGTACAGGTCACCAGCAAGGTCTTGATCCCTTTGATGACCAGTAGTGAAGCCTTATTCCAGGTCTGGCCAACAGGCAGACTTTACCCCGGGAGCAGTCCAGAAGATTCCCTGTTTCCATAGCAACCCAGCATCAGGGCCCCACCCTTCAGATAGATCAGCAACAAAACTGCTCTTTCAGAAAGACTATTACCATATCAGCCTCACCACAAGGCTCCATCCCCTGGAACCAGCCAGGAGCTAAATCCCACATTCAGAAGAGGCAAACAGGGAGGCCACACCTCCCAGAGCAAATCAGAAGGGAAACCAATGATCCATTTTCTTCTATTTTTTTTTCATTTTTCCATTTTGTTTGACTGATTTTTGAAGTCTCATTGAGTCATTCACTTCCATCTGTTCAATTCTAATTTTTAGCTAATTATTTTCTTCAGTTAGCTTTTTTATTTTTTTGCATTTGGCCAAAAATTGAGGTGCTTTATTCACTGCATTTTTTTTCCATTTCACAAATTCTGTTTTTCAACAAATTGATTTCTTTTTCATATCTATTTTGTAAGGAGTTATATGCTTTTTTCCCATTTTATCAAAACTATTTTGTAAGGAGCTATTTGCCTTTTCCATTTCTTCAAATCTATTTTTAAAGAGTTTTCCTCAGATAATTTGTTTTTCCTTTTCTATACCCTCTTGCAAAGAACTTATTTTCTTTTTCCATTTTTCTTCTAATTCTCTTTTAAGATTCTTTTTTGAATTTTTCCAAGAGAACCTTGTGAAATGAGGACCAACTTATATCCTTTTGGGCTTCATCTGGACCTCAGAGTGTGAAGTCTGTTCTTCTCTTTGTCCATAAAAGCTGTCTATGGTCAAAGTTCTTTTTGCTTTTTTGCTCATTTTTTTTTTTAAAGATTGAGGTCTGCTCTTAAGGAAAAGGGGCCACATCCACTTTACTTTGCCCTGGGGTTGGTGTTGCTGACTGACTTCCAGTGCTGGGTAGGCATGGCCAGGTTCCACATTCTGGGGTTCAGGGGCTCACAATTTGCCTTTTATATTTATTTTGTGTATAATATAGATAATCTGCTGATCCACTGGCTTGAAACCAGGACAGAGTAGTTTAAGAGCCTTTAAGTAGATTCCCTGGTGCATGAACACAGCAATGTCCTGGCTCCCCACCCCTTCTCCTTGCCCTGGGCTCCCTGCACTGTAGTCTGGACTCAGCCGCTTCTCCTGTCTAATTAAAGTAGACCTTTTCTGAAGTTCTTCCAAAGTATCTTCTTCGGGAAATTTGTTATTCTCCAAATATTTGTGGGTTCTATCACTCTAAAACCAGTTCAGAGGCTTAATCTGCTGTTGATTTGAGGAAAGCTCAGAGGAGGTCAGATAGAGATGTGACTACTCTGACTTCTTGGATTTGCCCTCCAAAGCCAATGCTCCAGAAAAAGTAGCCAGTTAAACGCTGAAACCTAATGAAACATAGCAGTAAGACTCAGAGTATATGCAGAAAAAAATGGGATAGTGGAGGACCAGAAGCCAATTCTCACATAAAAAACACCAAGTCACATAAAATATAGGTAAAATGAGCAAAAAAAATTAACTATATAAACTTATTAGGGTGATTGGGAGGATAGAGACATAAACTTAGAAGAGTTCAATAGGATCAAAATAGTTACATGGAAAGCTTGAAAGAAAATTGAATTATATCTCAGGGCTAAAGAAAATTCCTGAAAATTCTTTAAAAAGATTTTAAAAAGCAAATTAGAGAAGTAGAGGAAAAATTGGGGAAAGAAATAAAAGTAATATAAGAGAAATATGAAAAAAAGAGTCAAAAGAATGGGAAAAGGTACAAAAATTTACTAAGGAAAATAACTCTTAAAAAATTAAATTGGCCAAATGAAAAGGGAAGTACAAAAGTTCATGGAAGAAAATAATTCCTTAAAAATTAGAATTGAACAATTAAAAACTAATGACTCTATGAGAAATTAAAATATGAGAAAACAAAATCCAAAAAAAGGAGAAAAAAAGTGAAATTTCTCATTGGAAAAGCATCTGACCCAGAACACAGACTTAGGAGAGATAATAAAAGAATTATTATTATTATCCCTGAAGTCAAGGGGTCCTGAGTTCAAATCCAGCATTAGACACTTAACACTTTATTAGCTGTGTGACTCTGGGCAAGTCATTTAACCCCAATTGCCCTGCAAAAATAAATAAATACATTTTAAAAAGAATTATTGGACTACCTGAAAGACATGATCAAAAACAAACAAGTAAACAAAAAATAAAACAAGTAGACAAATCAAAACAAAACCTGGATAACATTCTTCAAGAAAATATCAAAGAAAACTGTGTTGATATATTAGAACCAAAGGGTAAAATAGAAATGGAAAGAATCCACTGATCATCACCTGAGATATCAAAATGAAAATGCCTAAAAACAGCATAGCCAAATTCCAGAGTTTATAAATTAAGGAAAAAGTATTGCAAGCAATCAAAAAGAAACAATTCAGATACTGTGGAGCTCCATAGAATTTGTCAACTTGTAAAGAACTGGAGCATTTGGAATATGATATACTAAAAGGCAAACAAATTAGGATTATCACCAATAATCACCTACTCAGCAAAGTTGAATATAATATTTCAGGGGAGAATTAATATTTAATGATATAGTAGACTTTTAAGTATTTCTAATTAAAATCACAGAGCTGAATAAAAAAATTTGAACTTCAAATATAAGAATCAAGAAAAACATAACAATGGTTTAAAAAAAAAGAATGAGAAAACATAAGAGATTCAATAAGGTTAAACTGTATATTTGTATTGCAATATAATATTTATAACTTAACAACTATTATTATAAGAATAATTAGAAGGTGTCTAATTAGAAAGAAGGTGTATATATAAGGTGACTGTGATAGGATGATACTAAAATATATGAATAAAAAATAAATTAAAGAGTAAGAAAGAAAATTCCACTGGAAGAAGGGGGAAGGAAATTAATACTTATGAAAGAGGAATGAAAAAGCTATTATAATGAATAAGAAGGAAGGTAGAGGGCAAACCTTAAACCTTATTCTTATCAAAATTGTAATTTTGAGAATAATGTACACATTCAGTTGGATGTAGAAATCTATCTTACCCTCTAAGAAAGTAAAAAGTTATGGGGATAATAGGAGGGACGGGGGGACCAATAAAAGAGAGGATATATTGGAGAAGAGAATGATCAGAAACAAAATACTTGTGAGGAGAGAAAAAGTGAGGCAAAATAGAGATATATTGATAAAGAAGCAAAAAAAAATAGCATGGAAGAAAATTTATAGTTATCCTATCCATAAAACATGAATAGGATGCTCTCACCCATAAACCAGAAGTGAACAATAGAATGGATTAAAAAAAACAGAAGCTTACAATATGTTATTTACAAGTAACACATGTGAAACAAAGAGATACACACAGGACAATGAATTATAAGAAAAGCAGAAAACTGAGAGGAGGGGAATTTGTAATGAGTATCTCTGATAAAGGCCTCATTTCTCAAATATATAGAGAACTGAGTCAAATTTATAAAAAAAATATATAAGCCATTACCCAATTGATAAATAGTCAAAGGATACAGGCAGTTTTCAGACAAAGAAATCAAAGCTATCTATAAACATATATTTTTAAGTGCTCTAAGTTACAATTGATCAGAGAAATGCAAATTAAAACAACTCTGAGGTACCACCTCACATTCATCAGATTGGTAATGTGGCCAAAAAAAAAGGAAAATGTTTGGTGTTGGAGGGGGATGTAAGAAAACTCGGACCTTAATGTATTGTTGGTAGAGTTGTGAACTGATCCAACTACTCTGGAGAGAAAGGGCAACAAAATTGTTCATACCCTTTGACCTAGAAATATTCCTGCTAGTTCTATATCCCAAAGAAATTCAAAAAAAGAAAAAGAAAAGAAAAAGGCCCTATTTTACAAAAATATTTATAGCAGCTCTTTTTTTTGTGGTGGCTAAGAATTGGAAATTAAAAGGATGCTCAGCAATTGGGGAATGGCTAAACAAGCTGAGGTATATGATTGTAATAAAATATTATTGTACCATAAGAAATGACAAGTAGAATGATTTCTACAAACTAATGAATAGTGGAGTGAACAGAACCAGGAGAAGATTGTACGAAGTAACTGCAATACTATTTGATGAAATATTGTGAATGAATTAGCTATTCTTAGTAATACAATAATCCAAGAAGATCCCAAAGAATATTGATAAAACATATTGTATTATCCACCTCCAGAAATATAATACAGACAGAGGCATACTTTTTTTGTACTTTCTTTTTTGATTTATTTTCTTCTTTTATTTATTATACAAAATGACCAATATGGAAATGTTTCACATAATTGCACATATATAACCTGTATCTTATTGATTACTTTATCAGCAAAGTAGGGGGGAAAGAGAGAGAATTTGAAACTCAAAACTTTCAATAAAAATGTTTTTAAAAAATTT
This sequence comes from Myrmecobius fasciatus, assembly GCA_023553655.1. NCBI lineage: Eukaryota > Metazoa > Chordata > Mammalia > Dasyuromorphia > Myrmecobiidae > Myrmecobius > Myrmecobius fasciatus. The sequence continues at coordinate 215,571 of JAJPUD010000572.1, read as the reverse complement.
GGCAAAGGGACACACCCCTAAGAAAGGGGGAGGAGGACATACATCATCACTAGAAAATATAGAGGAAAAAAATTTCTAAATTTGTGCTTTCTTCTAACTACTGAAAAAAATAGCTATATTACTTCATAATTAGAAAAGATCAGCACCAGCCCTGAAGTCAGAAAGACCAGAGTTCAAATTTGACCTCAGACACTTAACACTTCCTAGCTGTTTGACCCTGGGCAAATCACTTAACAGCAATTGCAGAAAGAAAGAAAGAAAGAAAGAAAGAAAG
>JAJPUD010000572.1:122681-210297 GCA_023553655.1 Myrmecobius fasciatus | reverse complement strand
AAGAAAGAAAGAAAGAAAGAAAGAAAGAAAGAAAGAAAGAAAGAAAGAAAGAAAGAAAGAAAGAAAGAAAGAAAGAAAGAAAGAAAGAAAGAAAGAAAGAAAGGAAAGAAAGAAAGAAAGAAAGGAAAGAAAGAAGGAAAGGAAAGAAAGAAGGAAAGGAAAGCAAAGGAAAGAAACAAAGAAACAAAAACAAAGAAAAGAAAAGATCCCTGTAGCATGAGTATGGCCAGCCTAAGTGAAATGTTTATTTGTCTTACAGCTAATATGCTCCCTTAACATCTAAGGCTTTTTCCAGCTCCTAAGCTGGTAGATACCTCTTGTGCCTAGTCTGCCCCTTTGTGACATATAGAATACTAATGCTTTGACCTACATTGGTCTGCTCTCAGTTTACCATGTACCATATCATTTGCAACTAAGGTTGTTGTTCAGTCACTTCAGTCCTGTCTCACTCTATGACCTCATTTGGGTTTTCTTGACATATATACTGGAGTTGTTTACCATTTTCTTCTCCAGTTGCAACTAAGGAGCCTTCACCTGAACTCACTGTGTCAGGATCTCAGAAACCATATAGTCAAAGATGGCCCTTAAAAAAAAATCCCCTCTACAATATTCCTTATAAGTGATCATTCAAGCTTTTGTTTCAAGGTATGTAGAGAGGAGTAACCAATATTTCCTGGAATAGAATATTCCATTTTTAATAACTCTAATTGTTAGGAAGGTCTTCTATTTGTTTGTTGATTTGGTTTGGTCTTTTCTCTTAATAGCAAGCTTTAATTTGCCTCCTGGCAGCTTCTTCACTTAGTTCCTGATTCAGTCCTCTGAGGCCAAACAAAGCAAGCCCAATTCCTCTTCCAATTGACAATTCTTCAAATATTGAAGACAGTAAGCATGTTCCTTCTCCCTCATCTTCTTTCCAAGATAAATATCCCAGTTGTTTCAATCAATTCTCATATTATCTTAGCTTGAGGTGCTTTGTCATATTGCTTGACTCACCATTCCTTGGACCCAGTCAATCAATGTCCTTGTTCCAAAATGGTACCAGGAATGGCCCCCACTTCTTGAAATGTTTGTTGTCTGACAAAAAAGTAGGAGTATCACCTCAATACTCTTAGTTGCTATTCCTCTTAATGAAACTGACTGAAAATCACATGAAAATCTGGGGTCATTTATCACAGTATTGAATTAATTATTGTATTTTAAATATATGGAGACCTTGGAATCTATTAAAAACCACAAATCAAGACCATGACCCAGAATTTCCCTCTCCTACGGTAGTGTAAGTAAAATAAAGCAATTACTAGTCTTATATTGAGAAAGCTCTGGGTTTAAATTTCAGCTCAGCTATTTTATATTTTTATATTTTATATTTTATATTAGTTGCATGACCTTAGAAAAATCTCTTAATTCCTCTGAATCTCAATTTCCTTATAAGAATAATGATGATACTATTATATGTAGTTCCTATCTTGTGTTCTTTTCATAAGCAAACTAGCTGATGTATATAAAGTATTTTGTACAGTATTATTATCCTCTTCCCTTAAGGCACAGCTCTCTCTGTCATGGAATTTATTTAAAACTAAAAGAAATATTATTGATGAGTAAACCAAGGCACAGAAGTAACAAGAATTAAACTGATCAATTTATCCAAGTTAAAATGAGTTTCTTCTTAATATATCACACATGCTAGGAAACATATCACACTTTAAAAGTGAACTTCTAGAGAGAATGCTTTAACTCAAAAAGGAGCAATTCTAACTGTGACAGAGCTGTGTAATGCAAAGTATCCTGGAATATAAAACCTAGATTTAAGTTCTGGCTCCACCATCTACTAGATTTATGACTTTGCTCAAGTAAATGGAGAACGCTCAATCAATCAATACTTATTAAGTGCCTAATATATGCTTAGCCTTATGCTGAGCACTGGAGATAAAAAGAAAAAAGGCAAATAGCAGTCTTAGTCCACAAGGAAGTTACATTCTGAAATGCAAGACAACTTGTAAACAAATATGCTAAAAGTAAGTATATACAAGATAAATAGAAAATAATTAACAGAGGTGAGGCACTGGAATTAAGGATTAGGGCAGACTTCCTATAGAAAGCGGAATTTTAGTAGGGACTTAATGGAAACTAGAGAAGTCAATAGACAAGTATGAGAAAAAGAATATTTCAGGCATGGAAGATAGCCAGAGAGAATATCTAGAGGTGAGAGATAAAGTATCATGTTTGTGATAGAGCCTGGAAGCCAGTCATTGGATCAAAGGATATGTCTCCGAAGTAAGGGAAGACTGAAAAAGTAGGAGTGGACTAGATAATGAAGGGCTTTGAATACTAAATATTTTTGTGCTTTTTCCTAGAAGCCACTTATAGGGAGCCACTACAGTTTACTGAGTGAGAGGGAAAAAAGGGGAAGTACCATGATCTGTACTTTAGAAAAATCACTTTAATTGCTGGATGGAGGGTGTACTGGAGTGGGGAGAGACATGAGGCAGGCAGACCTATTGGTAGGTTATTTTAATAACCCATGCAGGAAGAGATGAGGACCTATACCAAAGCAGGAAAAGTGTCAGAGGAGAGAAGAAGTAATAAAGAGATGTTGCCAAGCTGAAATCAAAATCAATAGGCTTTGGTAACAGCTTGGATATGAAAAGTGAGAGATAATGAAGAATCAAGATGAATGCTAGATTGTGAGCTTGAATGACTGAGAGTGTGGGACTGGCCTCTACAGTAATAAGAAAGGTATGATAGAGTGGGGGAGTAAGTACGAAAGATAATGAATTCCATTGATGTTTACTGTACAAACAATTCAAGATGTCTCAAAGGCAATTGGAGAGACTAGACTGGAAATCAATAGAGAAATTGGGGCAGGAAAGGGCTATTTGTACCCTACCTGTGGTAGAACCTTTTAAGCTTGTATTGGTCTGATCAGCTAGTCTACTCATACATGAGATATTAAAATGGCTTGGTGGTGGGTCTGTCTACCTCAACATAATGATGTAATTTTGGTCCTCTTCAAGCAAAAATTATAATAAATAATGGGGCAATAAAAATAGATTTGAGAATCACCAGCATAGAGATTGTAGTTAAATCTACAGAACCTGATGAGATGCCCAAGTGAAACAGTAAACTAGAGAAAGAAAAGGAGAGATCCCAGGACAAAACCCAGAGGAATATTTAAGGTTAGAGGGAAAATCTGGAGGAAGATCCAACAAAGGAGACAGAGAAATGATCAGATAGGTAGAAAGAAATCTATAAGACAATAGTGTCCTATAAAAAGTAGAAAAAAGAGGGTTTCAAGGAGGAAAGAGTGATCAACAGTGTCTGAAGCTGCAAAGAGTTAAAGGAGAATGAAGATATAGAAAAGGTGATTGGAATTAGCAAGCAAGAGATCATTAAATATATTTGAGTATAGTATACATACATATATACACATATATAAAGCACTGCTTATAATTTTATATGTATACATATATTTATAAATACACATATTTGTTGCAAGAATAGTGAAGTACAATAGAAATAAGTTATATTTAATCTTGAGAAATTCAGGAACCATGACAGGCTAGTGAGAAAGATTTCAGAGACAGCACATGTTATTCTTTAATTCAGTTCACTGAAATAAGTATTTATTAGAAGTCTGCTGTCTGAAGGTTTGTATTTAGCAAACTAATAATAAAGTTATAGAATTTAGCTAAAGTTTATTAGCCTCTTAATATATTTATTTACATATGTATGTGTATGTGTATATGTATGTATTTCCAGTCACTGAAAGTAAGTTGTAAGCTATCCATTCTTCTCATGCCTAGGACTAGTCATGGAGATGATTCCATGTGTCCCAGGAGATAAGGTTCATGTCCAGGGCAGAAAATACTAACCTTACATTGTTTTCTTACCCTATTTCTCCAATTAGGAGAGAACATCAGATTGAATTTACTGCTGATAGATAACAGATGATCATCTAAGGAACACATTTGCAGCATTAGGCTGATGAATAGACATTTCTGATGACATATTTCTTCCTTTAGCTTTCCTCTTTTGAAAGGTCCCAAAATGTTGCTGAAGAGCTATGGCATATATGGTAAGGTAAGTAATAGCAAGACCAAAAAAGACTTATTTGAAGGCTGGCTAAATATAGGTATGATTTCTAAGAATGAAAATGTTACAAATGTATATAATAATGGCTAAGGTCACTTCCTGCCCTAGAGCCCTCTGACTTTGTGACTTCAGAAGAATGGCAGGAATTGTTTTAGTCATCTGAAAAATTGATGCACTAGTTGGTACTTAGATTAAATAGTTCAATAATAATCAAAGAGAAAAAAGGAGGCAACCATGGGGCAGTGGACTGAGACATAGCCACTTTGGATTTCTTGTTTTTTTCTTTGATCATTTACTGACAAGAGCAAGAATATATCTTTAAGTGATGAGTGAGTTCTTAGAAACACACATGTATATGTTAAATGTTCATTATCTAATGATATTTTTAATAAAGTAGGGTATCTGGCTATTTTAAGGAATCACATGAAAAAAAATTTATACCAAAAAAAAAAAAATTCTCCAATTCAAACTTTCCTTGATAAATTTGGATGTCTCTTGGTTTATCTGTTCAGTTGTTCATATTAGAAGGTCTTCAGATTTCATTAGTAATAATAATAATTCACATTTATATGATGCCTTATAGTATACAAAGTGTTTTCTTCACTGTAAGAATCATTAATGTTTTTCACATGAAGAAATAGAAATGTAAAAACATAGAATAATGCTATCAGTCATGTGGCTAGTAATCGGAAGATACAAAATTTAAAGAATGTTAAAAGTAGAAGGGTTTCTAGGTATCATGTAATCTCATTTCATAAGAAATTGAGATCCAAAGAAACTAATACTCAAGAATAAGGACACAACTATTAAATGGCAGTCACTCAAATCTAAGTTTCTTGACTTCAAGTCTAGTATTCTTTCCAATATCTTGTAATGCAGCAGCAACAAGATTATATGATGGCTAACTGATGGACGTGGCTCTTTGCAACAATGAGATGATTCAGACCAATTCCAACAGAGAGTCATCTTCATCCAGAGAGAGGATTAAGGGGACTAAATTTGGATCACAACATAGTATTTTCACCTTTTTTTGTCATTGTTATTTGCTTGCTTGTTTTTTTTTCTTTCTCATTTTTTCTCTTTTGATCTGACAAATGTGAAAATATGTTTAGAAAAATTGTACATGTTTAACCTATATTGGATTGCTTGCTGTCTAGGGGGGAAAGGGGAAGAAAGGGAGAACAATTTGGAACACAGGGTTTTGTAAGAGTGAATGTTGAAAATTATCTTTGCATGTATTTTGAAAAATAAATAAAATATCTTGTGATATTAAAGGCATCTTGTGATGCCTTTAAAGCAGAGATTCTTAATCCTTTGTGCAACCCTTTGTGATGAAGTCTTGCAAAGCCTATAAACTCCTCAGAATGATTTTTTCCCCAAACATAAAAAATACTTAGTATTATAAAGGGTTCCAATTACACTAAAATAAAAGTGCATTCTTTTTTCCATTCAAGTTCATGCATACCTTGGTAATCTATCTATAAATTGTGGAGTTTTGTGTATCCCAGGTAGAAATCCTATAACTAGGATTTAGAGCTTTGCCTCAAAATATCAATATTTAGAGGGTCTAAGATCATTTATTATTACCCTTCAGTTGCAGAGAAATTATCAAACTTAGCACATCATAAGAACAGTTAGGTAAAATAGGAAGCTGTAGGATGGTAATTCTTCTCCCAGAGAACATCTCCCAAATGAACTCTTCTTTTACCAGTTGCCTGCTGTCTCCCACCCTATTCTTCTAGCACCTTTAAACTTCAGACCACAGTGCCCAGGAAAGTTAAATTTCAAGATGTGATTAACATCATAAACCTTCAGGACAAAAATTGGTAATTATGAATCAAGCTACTTTTCTTTAACTACTAGACATTTTCCCAAATTTCCTAACCATATTGATTATAATTTTAGGATTAGAATTAGAATTTTAATGGATTTTATTACCCACCAAAAATCTTTTTGTTAGATTGTGATTTCTATCTAGATTTCCAAAGTCAGGGGGGAAACAGTGAAAGTGTCCTAGAGATATTATCATTTACTCATTCCTGTATTCAATAAATACTTATTAAATGTCTTTTGTGTGGGTTAAGCATTGTTCTAGGTGTTAGGAATACAACAGCAAAAATGAAAATCAATTTATGCACTCATGATACATATTACCATATGATACAATATTTATACAGATATATAAATAAAAGATAATTTGAACAGAAAGGATCAGAAAGGGCTTCTTATAGATGATACCTGAATTGAGTCTTATGGGACCATAGATTGGAGCTTTAAATGACCTCAAAGACCATTTAGTTCAACCACTTCCTTTTACAGATTAAGAAATTGGACACAAAGCGATTAAATAATTGCCTAGGGCATACAATTAGTCAATGACAAGGGTAGAGTTTGAACCCATATGCTCTGAACACCAATCCAGTGCTCCTTTTGTAATGCTCAGGGAGAAACTGAGGCAGTATCACACATGGAAATTAGGTAATGCTTTATTGATGTTAATTGAGAGTTCAGAATCCATAGCTATGGATCATGACTGGTGGGACTCATGTCTCAAAGCACGAAGTCCAGGCCAGGAACCAACACAGCCACAACCATGTTAGCCGACTAAATACAAAGTACTCAGTAGCTCCATTGCTGGAGAACACTAGTTTTATAATCTTCCTAGCCCAGGGGAAACAAAGAACTCATGGGAACAGCAGAGCACATCTGGTGTCCAAGGAAACCATAAATTCAGTTCTGACAGGTAGGAGTAAGAAACCTTGCCAAAGAAGACTACTTCGTCTAGGTCACAGATAAGGGGTAGGTCAAGGCTAGCCATCTGGAGGTTTCATGATTACTTTGGAATGTGAGTCCAATTATTTCTGAATGTCAGGAAGTGGGGATTGCTATTCTGGGACAGAGCAATTAAGGGAGACTGAAACAACAATTAAGGGAGACTGATACTGCAGCTGAGGGAAACTGAGACAGTAACTGAGGGAGACTGAGACAGTAACTGAGGGAGACTGAGACAGTAACTGAGGGAGACTGAGACAGTAACTGAGGGAGACTGAGACAGGCACAACACTTTAACTGTAAGAATATGGTACCTCATACAGCTACAGCTAGGTGTAAGCAGGAAATATTTTCTAGATATGCAAGACAGCTACAAAAGCAAAGAATCAAGAAATGGGACACCACCTTGAGTAAACAGAAAGCAAACTAAGTTGGCTAGATCATAGAGTGAATGACAGGGAGTAGTATCAGTCTGAAAAAAAAAAAACCCTAGAATCAGACTGGAAAGGATTTTAAATGCCAAACAAAGGAGCAAATATTTTATCCCAATGTCAATAAGAATCCACTGAAGATTTTAGAGGAAAAGAGTGATATAATTAAACAAGTGCTTTGTAGAAATATTATTTTAGTAGTTGTGTGGAGGACAGATTAGAGAGGGAAAAGCCTAGAATCAAGGAAACTACTTAGGAATCTATTACAAACATCCAGGAGAGCATCAACTTAGGTAAATGTATTATGAGTGGAAAGAAGAATCAAGTAAGACTCTCAGATTGTCAGTGTGAGGGACTAGAAGATGATGATCCCCTTAATAGAAGGAGAAAAATATGAATAAGACATTGAGATCATAGAGAGTGTCTACCTTGGGCATGTTGAGTTTGGGATACACATAGGGTGGGAAATCTAGTGGGATAAAAGATTTCAGTTCAGAAGAAAGACTGGGACCAGATCCATGGAAGTTATTGAAATCACCGAGTGGGAAAAAGGAGACAGACAGACAGAAGAAAGTAAAGGAGAGGGAAGGAAAGGGAAGGGAAGAGAAACCCAACTGAGAACCTTAAAGCAGTGTCACAATTAGGTAGCCAGACATGTGTTAGATGATTGAATAAAAGAGATTAAGAAAAAGTAATCAGGGAGGGGAAGAGTCAAAAGAGAGAAGTATCAAGCTGAGGAAAGAAAGGGGATACAGAAAAAAAGGGTATTAATATTGTCCAGAACCACAGATGTTAAGAAGGATAAGAACTAAGAAAAGATCATCATATTTAGCTGGTAAGAGACCATTAAGGGGCAGCTGCATGGCACAATGGTTAGAACATGGATGCTGCAGTCAGGAGGACCTGAGTTCAAATCTGACTTCAGACACATAATATTTCCTAGTGAGTAAGTCATTTCACCCAAATTGCCTCAGCAGAGAGAGAGAGAAAGGGAGGGAGGGAGGGAGAGATCATTGATCATTGATAATTGATAATTCTGGCAAAAGTAGTTGCACCTGAGAGATAAAAATAAGATTGTAAAAGATTGTAAGTGAGAAAGTGAGAGCAATAAGTATAAAACATTTTTCCAGGTATTTGTCTATGCAAGGAAGAAAGTAAAAATAACAGTTTGAGGGGAAGTCAAAATTCACAAAGAATTTTTTTTTAAAGAATGGGGAAATCCTGTAGGTTTGTAGACATTAGGGAAGAAGGCTGGAAGCAATTAAAAATTGAAGGACAAGAGGGACTGATTGTTGGATCAGTATCCCAGAAGGGATGAAAGAGGATTAAGGCTACAAGTAGAGAGATGTGCCTTCGATTGGGAAAGAGGGTCATCTCTTCCCCAGAAGCTGAATCAAGAAAGAAGAAACCATTCTATGATTTAGAAGAGTTTTGAGACATAAAAGCTCTCAATTTTCTCAGTAAAATGGGACATGAGATTCCTGATAAACAAAGTGCCATGGTGAAAGAAGAGTGGTAGAAGAGAACTGAGGAGAAAAAGGAAGGTTAGAAAAACCATTGTGGGGAATAAGAAAATCAGATTAAAGGTTCTCTATGGCAAAACTTCTTAAACTGTGGGTCATCACTCCATATGGGGTCACTGATTGTGGGAGTTATGAAATTATGATTTGTAACCAGTAAATATTAGATAGATAGACAGATAGATAGATCCAGAATGGTGTAAACATTTATTGGTCAAAAAGAAGTTGTGAGTGAAAAAAAGTTTAAGAAGCTCAGATTTGTGACACAGTGAAGGCTTACTTGATATCATATAACATAAAATTGTAGCAAAATCAGCATGGCCGTGTCATTTTCTCAAGTAAAACAGTAAGACGAGAGAAAATGGAAAGAAATGAAAGTTGGGTTTTGACTGGTTGTGAGTATCTGTAGGAAAAGGTGGGTATAGATAGGCAATTTTGATCAGTTTATATTCACATTGTCACCTCCTTCAGGGCAGGAACTATCTTTTTTGCCTTAATACATAGTAGGTGCTTAGTAAATGTTTATTGGCGGACTGTCAATTCTTGGATAAAGATTGCCCAAAGCTGAGGCCAGAACAAGGATGAAAGTCAGGGAAAGCAACAAGGAAAGAAACCTGAAATTTGGGTGAGAATGAATCACAGAGTAAAGAAGAGTGAGACAGAGGAAGATATAAAAGTGTTGGGGGTTGTGATCCAAGAGATGAAGTTCAGCATTCTGAATCATGGATGTTGGACAATTATAGATGATGATGAGATCAAGGGTGTGACCATTCCTCAACAGGAACTGAAGTGTGAAGATCAAGAAAGTAGAGAAGCTCAATGAACTGGAAGGCCAGATATTAGAAGTGATATCAACATGTACACTGAAGTACCTAAAAATGAGGACAAGGATAGAGAAAAGTGAAAAATTAATCTTTGTGTTAAAGAAACAGAAATAATCTTTTGATTCCAGCACCAAAATCCAAGTTAATCCTAAAAGAAAAGTTACTCAAAGATGGTGGCAGTTGGTAGATCTAAATATGGGGGTGAGAGAGGGATGTCACAAGTAGTATGCTTTTATTGGCTCCAAAGTTGGGAGACTTGAGAGAAAAGAGGAGTCATTCCTGGAAAGGGTGACCAGAAATGCAGTGATTTGTGAGTGGAAAATAAAAAAATATAAAAAGGAAAATAGTTCAAAAATAGGGGTCCCTAAGAACTCAATGGAAATGTGAAAGAACTGGAGATACTACCTTGAAAAAAAATTAGCCAAAGGAACTGGAGATATTTGACCTGGTAAAATGATTTATAAGGGACAATACAACTTTATTCAAAATACATGTTGTAGGGGAAAGGAATTAGATTCATTTTGCTTGGCCCCAGAGGGGCAGAACTAAGACAATGGGTGGAAGTTAAAAAGAGGCAGATTTTAGCTTGCAAATTCTTCTAATAATTTGGACTGCTCAGAAGTGGATGTGAGTTATATCCATCTCAGACTGGCTTATGTAGGAGGGATATGTTGCCAAAGGAATTCCTATACAAATTATAGAGTAGTATGGATGGTTTTCTGATGTCTCTTATAACTCTGAGATTCTGGAACTGCCTATGCAATTACAAGTGTCAGGTCAAGTTGATCAGAGAGGCACATGCCTATAGTTCCTACTGACTACTGAAGAGGCTAAAGCTGGTTGATCATCTGTATCCTTACTAATTTAGATTAGCATCAAAATGATAGCCTCCAGAAGCAAGACGACTACCAGACTGCCTAAAGAGAGACAAACTAGTCTTAGATCAGAAACAGAACAGGTTGAAGTTTCTGTATTGATCAGTATTGAAAGGCTTTTGAGTGGTGGCAAGCCCGGATGAAATAGGAAGCCCTAGTCTCAAAAAGAAAAAAAAAAAGTCCAATCTAGTTTTTTTCTTTGGTCTGACTACAGGGAAATAAGGTCTTTTCCTGAGTTATCCAAGAAAACTTCACCTCCATAAACTACTGTGGAATAGAACTCACTTCTAAGAAAAATGGTGCTTTAGAGCTGGAAGGAAGCTGAAATTTAGACAAAGATAGTTAACCAGAGTGGTTCTTTAATCACTGAATGGATGTTGCCTCAATCGAACTGACAATTGTTAAAGACTTTTTAAAGACTAACTACTCCCCCTGCATCCTAGCCAGTTCTAATCACCTTAATTTATATTTTGCCAGATGATTCTGGAGGAGAAAGTGAGGCTGGTGACTTTGTATTTAAATCCAACTCACTTCTATGTCATGGTATCATCACCTTCCTGATGCTATCTCTGGCACTCTTCAGGAAGGAAGGACAAACAGGTAAGCCTTGAAAGCAGATGTCCTGAGTCCCATTTCTGTGTTCCGTGTTGAGAGTCTCTTCTCATGTCCTGTAGTTCATCTGGTTTTCTGTTTTCAGAGAAAGCATCACTGAAATAGTTTGGATTTTTTATATATGGGCCACCCTGTCCTTGCAAGAATAGGGGTATGTGCACTTTGTTATTTGTACCTCCTTGGTCTTGAGTATACCTCTATGGTTCCTCATTAAAGAGACAAAAGAAGCTGAACTGGCTGTTGGAGGTTACTCTGACACACACAATATGACCCTTTTCTGATGAGTCAAAGAGCAAATATCATAAAGTGTACATTACATTCCTGCTCAGAGCATGTAGGTTCCTGTGCAGTATGGCTTGGGGTGGAGATGGGGAAGGGGGAGATGGGGAGAAGAGAATGATTAATAGCACACCTGAACTCTCTTTTGGCTTCAGGCATGATTGGGGGAGAGGAGAAATCAGTTCTTTTCCATGCCTCAGTTTCTTCAGGGCAGTTGTTCAACATTCATGTATAAGTCAATATTAGGGATCTCTGATTTCTTCCCCATCTACCATATTTTAAAAAATATAAAGATGCATTACTTGAATATTTCATAAGGCAGACTGAATAAAGCAGCCTGCAGAGACACTGTTGTTCAAACAACATTAGCAGTAGGAGAGACAGTATAGATCACAGGCAAAGTGGTTAGCAGAAATAAGGGCATTTACAGAGCTATAAATGAAATAGCTGTCAAAACAAAGATTTCTTAACTTATAGTAATAACAACTGACTTTCAGATAGCTCTCTAAGGACTGCAAAGCACCTTCCATACCTTATCACATTTGTCCTTCATAACTTTGGGATAGATAGTACCATTTTACAGGTAAAGAAACTGATACTCAGTAAGGGCCTGGTCATATAGTTAGAGAGTGTTAGAGAAAGGATTTAAACTTAGGTTATCCTAGTTCAATACACCCTTGTATGAATATTTACTTTCAATTCTTATTCTGTTAAACAATACTATAAAACTACAGATATCCTGCTACAGTCATAAAGTATATCATGTAAAAATGAAAATATATCATAAGGACCTAGATCGGTCCCCAGAAAAAGAAAGGAGAATGCACTCCCTCTCTTCTTTACAAAAATGAAACACTATAACTATGGAAAATGCACATCATGTTAGATTTGTTTGTTGTTTTGATGAACTGTTTTTGATTATTCTTTATTATAAAGCTTGGTTCTCTGAGAGGCATGAAAGAAAGATAAATTGAGAATTGTGGGTAAAATGAAAACTAAAGATAGCATAAAATTAAATGAAAATAAATAATATAGTCCACACAATTTAATTCTTAATAATTCTGAGGAGAGGCTGAAAGGACATGAGAATGATCACATCTGTCCCTTCCTAAACATTCTCACTGACCTAATTCAGATCATTACTGTCTTTCCTCTTCTAAAAATTAATTTCCTAACCACAATTTCACATCTATTGGTATAAAACAAATAGATAGAGGTGAGGATCACTGAGTTGATTTGAAGGCATGATCAGTTTATAAATTTGCATTAAGTAAAGGGAATTCAGTGAAGGGATTTGTTTCAAGGAGTAAAGGGAAATATGATGAGATAAATAAGAGATGAAGGGAAAGAGGATTTGTGCATCCAATGGAAGACTTTAGGACTCCTCTAGGCTGGGGAATTTGTATACAAAGCAACTAATAAGAAATTTCTGTCCGTAGTCTTTTCAGGTAGAGACACTCAACCAAATATTATAGAGTCTCCCATTTAACCTAGCTTAATGGCTAGGCTAATTAGCTAGTTAATTAACCTAGTTCATGCTTACTACATTCCAGCCACTATTCTAAATGCTAAGGATACAGCGGAGGATATAAATCATGGTACCTGTCCCTAAAGAAGCTTACTCCTGGGATTAACAAGAACCAAGACAGAGAGACCTGATGGAAAGTAATTTCAGAAGAAAAGATATGAGCAGATGAGAGAAGTAAAAGCCTCTTGAATCTAGTGAAATTTCAACTGAGTTTTGTGTTATGTTGTTCATCCTTTATTTTTTCTAAAGGGAACCAATGATTTGCATATGAATTAGATGTAAGTAGAGCTAAATTGTACAATCATTAGCTTCATTCTCTTCCCAAGTCATTAAAATCCACTGGTGAGACAAAAATCAAGACAACTGGTCATGGCCTGGGATGCAGTGAATGGCCTTCATGTCTTCAATGACTGACCAAGCTCTAAGTGCTCTACAGCACCTGCTTTAGCTTCCTTCATGGCCATTGGAACAAATTGTTCATTTCATTGAGGGAAGTCTTCATGTAAGCTTCCAACTCACCATTATATTTAATGCCCTGATTTATAATAAACCCGATTTATCCCATTGGCTGAGATGGTTTTACTAGGGTATAACTGCTGCACATATACAGTTTCTTGGAGCCACAGGTGAATGTTGGTAGATAGATGAGCAGTCCTGGAAAGGGCTCAGTGAGCTCTCACACCAGAGATGCTAGTACTCCCTGAAAAACATTTCAAGGAAACTCAAGGCAGAGGTAAGGAGGCAGACCATTCTGGTTGTGGGAGACAGCTAATATAAGGGCACAAAGATAGGCAATGGTGTTATGTTCAAAAAAACTGCCATCAGTGCTGCAACAGAGTACTTTGAAATGAGTAGAGTGCCTAGGTTCTGAAGAGCTTTATCATAGAGGTATAAGGAGTCAATGGGGCTCATTGAGTAGGTGGGGGAGTTGACATGGTCAAACCAACCTTTTAGAAAAAAAATCACCTTGGGGTGATTTTAAAGGGAGGATGAATTGGAATAGGATGTGATTCGAGGCAGATAAACCATTCAGAAAGCGCTGCAACAGTCCAGGTAAGAAGTCATTAGGGCCTGAACTAGAATCATAGCTGTGTGAATTGAGAGAAGGGGATATATTCTAGATTTTGTAAAGGAGGAATATCAAGATTTGACAATAAATTGGACATAGGGGGTAAGTTCAGTCATTACTAGAATGACCTAACTGGATCTATTCCATTTCGCAAAATGTCTGTTCCTTAAATGAAATTGGATTTTTGTATTATAGGACCATAATGAATATAAAAACCAAATATGTTTTAAAAATAGATCAAATGAATGTCAGTTTGATAGGAGGGTACATTCAGCAGAGGCTTTTGCTAATTAGCAGTTCCTATGTTAATTAAATTCTGTTGAGCGATCACTGAATTTGATTTACAACCAATACAATGTAAGTAATCATTTATTATAATTATTTATTTTGGTATGGAGGCAATTCTACCTTCCTGAAGACTATACCAGCAAGATATAAACTTAGGCAATTCCTGTGCCAAGAGGGAAAGACTTTAAATATGGGTCCAGTTGGCAAAGTGTATCTATTGTCAGAGGACCAGGCTAGTAATGTTGAAGAAAGCTTTTTAACAGAAATCTGGCCATGAGTTATTAATGTATTTTAATGTTCTAATTTCAAATATATGATCACAAAAGTAGAGCTTTAAGAAAATTAATCACTAAGGCCATCATTATGGGAATATACCCTGAATGAAATAAAGGTTTCATTCAGTTCATAAAGCTTCTATAACTATTTTAAAAACACTTTATTAAATACTAGCATTCTTATCAACCTGATGAGATTTTTTAAAGTTGCATATCAGAGCATGATGAATTAATACTTTTTAACACAATGAATACTTTATACCAAGTTCCCCAATTATTTTCATTTGAAGTTCACATTAAATCTCAAGGTGTGCACCCTCTTTTATTTTCTATTATAAAAAGTTATTTCTACGGCATTGAAATCTCAGAAGACATCACAATACCAGCACAATAAATGCTATTTTTGAAATCATGGTTAAACAAAGGTTCAAAGGTGGGGTTAAAAAAATGAAATTCAAGAAAAAAAAAGCTAGCTAAAAATCAGTCTCTGAGAAGAAACTGTAATTATTATATGAAAGGTAAAAATGCATGACTACAATATTTCATATAGACAAAAATGAACCATGAATAGAACTAAAAGAATAAATTTCAAATGAAGAGGCCTACACAAATATTGTATTCTTCCTTTAGTCTAGCACCATCAAATAACAATGCTCTTTGTTTTCAAAATGTCTTCTAAAAACAAATCTCAGAACTGTATTGTTCTATAGAACAAGTCATTAATCAGCTCCCTAAGAAAAAGTCCCCAGGACCAGATGGATTTACATGTGAATTCTACCAAACATTTAAAGAACAATTAACTCCAATATTATATAAACTATTTGACAAAATAGGGAATGAAGGACTCCTACCAAATTCCTTTTATGACACAAATATGGTACTGATACCTAAACCAGGTAAAACAAAAACAGAGAAAGAAAATTATAGACCAATCTCTCTAATGAATATTGATGCAAAAATCTTAAATAAAATATTAGCAAAAAGATTACAGAAAATCATTCCCAGAATAATACAACATGACCAAGTGGGATTTATACTAGGGATGCAGGGATGATTCAATATTAGGAAAACTATTAGCATAATTGACTAGATCAATAACCAAATTAACAAAAAACATATGATAATCTCAATAGATGCAGAAAAAGCATTTGATAAAATCCAACATCCATTCCTATTAAAAAACAATTGAGAATATAGGAATTAATGGACTTTTCCTTAAAATAGTCAGTAGCACCTATTTAAAACCATCAGCTAGCATCATATGTAATGGTGATAAACTGGAACCATTCCCAATAAGATCAGGGGTAAAACAAGGTTGCCCACTATTACCATTACTATTCAATATTTTATTAGAAATGCTAGCTTTGGCAATAAAACAAGAAAAAGAGATTAAAGGAATTAGAGTAGGTCATGAGAAAAGCAAATTATCACTCTTTGCAGATGATATGATGGTCTACTTAGAGAGCACTAGAGAATCAACTAAAAAACTATTAGAATTAATCCATAACTTTAGCAAAGTTGCAGGATACAGAATAAATCCATATAAATCATCAGCATTTTTATACATCACCAACAAAATCCAACAGCAAGAGATACAAAG
This sequence comes from Myrmecobius fasciatus, assembly GCA_023553655.1. Classification (NCBI taxonomy): domain Eukaryota; kingdom Metazoa; phylum Chordata; class Mammalia; order Dasyuromorphia; family Myrmecobiidae; genus Myrmecobius; species Myrmecobius fasciatus. Next base: position 194,132 of record JAJPUD010000572.1, on the reverse strand, counting down.
AGAAATTCCATTCAAAATAACTATCGATAGTATAAAATACTTGGGAATATATCTGCCAAGGGAAAGTCAGGATCTATATGAGCAAAACTACAAAACACTCTCCACACAAATAAAGTCAGATCTAAACAATTGGAAAAATATCAAGTGCTCTTGGATAGGTCGAGAGAACATAATAAAGATGGCAATACTACCTAAACTGATATATTTATTTAGTGCTATACCAATCAAACTCCCAAGAAATTATTTAAATGACCTAGAAAAAATAACAACAAAATTCATCTGGAAAAACAAAAGGTCAAGAATTTCAAGGGAATTGATGCAAAAAAAAAAAAAAAAAAGCAAATGAGGGTGGCCTAGCTGTACCAGATCTAAAACTATACTATAAAGCAGTGGTCATCAGAACCATTTGGTAAGAAACAGAGTAGTGGATCAGTGGAATAGATTAGGTTCACAGGACAAAATACTCAATGACAATAGTAATCTAGTGTTTGATAAACCCGAAGACCCCAGCTTTTGGGATAAAAGCTCACTATTTGACAAAAACTGCTGGGAAAATTGGAAACTAGTATGGAAGAAACTAGGCATTGACCCATAACTAACACTGTATACCAAGATAAGGTCGAAATGGATTCATGATCTAGACATAAAGAATGATATTATAAACAAATTAGAACAATGTAAGATGGTTTACCTCTCAGACTTGTGGAGGAAGAAGGAATTTGTGACCAAAGAAGAACTAGAGATCATCATTAATCACAAAATACATAATTTTGACTATATCAAGTTAAAAAGTTTTTGTACAAACAAAATGCAGACAAAATTAGAAGGGAAGCAATAAACTGGGAAAACATTTTTACATTCAAAGGTTCTAATAAAGGCCTCATTTCTAAAATATATAGAGAATTGACTCAAATATATAAGAATTAAAGTCATTCTCCAATTGATAAATGGTCAAAAGATATGAACACACAATTTTCAGATGAAGAAATTGAAACTATTTTTAGTCACATGAGAAGGTGCTCCAAATCACTATTGATCAGAGAAATGCAAATTAAGACAACTCTGAGATACCACTACATACCTGTCAGATTGGCTAAGATGATAGGAAAAGATAATGATGAATGTTGAAGGAGATGCGGGAAAACTGGGATACTGATACATTGTTGGTGGAACTGTGAACAGATCCAACCATTCTGGAGAGCAATGGAACTATGCTCAAAAAGTTATCAAACTCTGCATACCATTTGACCCAGCAATGTTTTCACTAGGCCTATATCCCCAAGAAATCTTAAAGAAGGGAAAGGGACCACATGTGCAAAAATGTTTGTGGCAGCCCTTTTTGTAGTGGCAAGAAACTGGAAACTGAAAGGATGTCCATCAATTAGAGAATGGCTGAATAAATTATGGTATATGAACATTATGGAATATTATTGTTCTATAAGAAATGACCAGCAGGATGATTTCAGAGAGGCCTGGAGAGACTTGCATGAAGTGATGCTGAGTGAAATGAGCAGAACCAGGAGAACATTATACACAGCAACAAGACTATACGATGATCAATTCTGATGGACATGGGTTCTCTTCAACAATGATGTGTTTCAAACCAGTTCTTATTGTTCAGCAATGAAGATAGTCATATGCATTCAGAGAGAGGCCTGAGGGAACTGAGTGTGGACCACAACACAGCATTTTAACGCTTTCTGTGAATATTTCCATGCATTTTGTTTTCCTTCTTAGGTTGTTTTTTTTTTCTCTCTTTCTAGATCTGATGTTTCTTGTGCAGTAAGATAATTGTATAGATATGTATACATATATTGGATTTGTCATATAACTTAACATATTTAGCATGTATTAGATTACATGTCATCTAGGGGTAGGGGAGTGGGGGGAAGGAGGGGAAAAGCTTGGAAGAAAAAAAAAGTTTTGCAAAGATCAATGTAGAAAAATCACTCATATATTCTATAAATAAAAAGCTTTTAATTAAAAAAAACAAAAAGAACTGTATTGTTCTGGCAAAACTAAGTGAACTTTATCATAGGGTTAGGATTCAGAGTTTCAATCCCACAGACATCAGGATCTTGAATAAATGCCAGTCCTTTCACTTTGCTTTCATCAAGTTTAGGAACAGTAATTCCTAGCTATCCAAATTCCCAAGAGTCTGAATTGCCATTATGGTAAGTTTGGTTCTTATTATGTTTAGCTTCTTGCTTGTGGGTTAACTCAGCTAAGGGTGATAAAACACTGGACTAGAAAGATCTGAGTTCAAACTAGCCTCAGACACTTCCTAACTGTATCACCCTATGCAAGTCACTTTACCCTATTTGCCTCTGTTTCGTCATCAGTAAAATGAGCTAGAGAAGCAAATGGCAAACCATTCCAGTATCTTTGCCAATAAAACTCCAAAAAGGGGTGATGAAGAGTCAGATACAATAGAAAAATGACTAAACAAAAATAATCTTCCCTGGAAAATATCCAAGCTGTTCTTCCATTTTTATCTTTTGGGGTATTTTTTTTCTTTTTTTCTTTTTTTTTTTTTTTGCTGAGGCAATTGGGGTTAAGTAACTTGCCCAGGGTCACACAGCTAGGAAGTGTTTAGTGTCTGAGGCGAGATTTGAACTCAGGTCTTCCTGACTTCAGGGCTGGTGCTCTATCTACTGCACCACCTAGCTGCCCCAATCTTTTGGGATATCATTTTTGTCCTCAAATGTTAAGAAATAGAAAACTTCATAGTAGAAAAATCATACTTTGAGATTAGTGTCATTCTAAGAACTCTCATGGAGAAATCCAATGACTTTATTCTCAACATTTTTTTTTTGCTGCAACAGAAAATCTTTGGTGTCCTGGGTGTGGGATAGAGCAGAAATTCAGGGTAACCTCTTCAATAAGGCCCTTAAATGACTGCAGAGGTTCAATCATGGTGATGTGGGTGACTCCACTGGGGGATGGACTGAGAAGAGAAGATATCAAAAAGCCTCGTTATTTTTTTATTGATTCCCTATTAAATTTCCTAAAGCATTTTTGCCAGATCATTTCCAGTCTTCTCAAATGCCTGGTCCTAATGCTATCCACTCAGTCAAAAAATTCAAGGCTCCTCCTTCTTTGACTAAAATGAGAAAGATTGTGTGGCATTATTTCCCTCAGCTCTCCTGTTTCAGAAACACAATGTCTTTGGCCATTCTTTCTGCCATCTCTCCTGTGAAAAGGTGTCTCTCTGTTTTTCAAGGCCCTCCAACTGTACCCCTGGTTCCATCATTTAGGATTCTGTTTCATCTAACTTTCTATCTATCTGTCTCTTACACACACACACACACACACACACACACACACACACACACACACACACATCTCTTCAAACTCTTTTTCTCCAGTGACTACTTCCTTTTTATCTATAAATAAGCTTTGGTTTTTCTGTCCTTTAAAGAAAGAAAAGAACCTTTACTTGACCATGTCATTCTCTCCAATACTGCACTGTTTTCTTACCATTCATTCATTATCAAGTGTTCAGAAATAATGGTATACCCTCATTGTCTTCATTTCCCACTGCTTTATTCCATCAAACCTAATCCCTGCAAGCTGGTCTATTCATACACCACTCTGCTGAAAAAATATATTTTAGAAGATAGCCTAATTTAATGACCTTTTCTTTAAGTTCTCCTTTTATATTATTGTTTACCTTTCTTTTTCTTATAATTCTTCTCCTTACTTCACTGTTCTTTTCTAATTATCCTATCTCTCCAACTGTTCTTTTGCTTTCATTCAAGTTTTTCTCCTCTTCCTCCTTTCCCTTAATTATGGAAATCATTTCTTCTCTCCTTTTCTTTCCTTATCTCTTCTCTCATCCACAAACATCTTTCCTCCTTCCTTAGCTTCAATTTCTCCTACTTTGTGAATGATTTCCAATCTATTTCTTCCTGAAGTCCATATTTACCTCTGCTTGGAAAAATTCTTAACAACTTAAACTTACCAAGTCCACAATGAAATTTATCATATTCCTTCCAACCTGATCTTGCCCCTGACTTCCTTATTCCTCTGTATGGAACCATTGTTTAAAAAATCATCCACATTAGAAATTGTACTGTCATCCTTGATTCTTCTCACTCTCTCTCTTCTGCATCTAATTATCCAAGCTGTATCTATTTCATTTCTGAAATACCTCTCACATCCATGCCCTTCTCTCTACTCCTTCATGATTCTTAGTTTAGGTTCTTATTACCTCTCACCAGGAAAATGACAATAGTCTCCTACCTAGTCACTCAGTCACCTATTGCCCCACTTCCATCCCCTGGGCTATATTTATCTTTCTGATGAACATGCTCATCATATCACTTTGTTACTCAGAAATTTTTAATGGCTTCTATTGTTTTTCAGTTGTATCCAATTCTTTCTGATCCCATTTGGTGTTTTCTTGCCCAAGATTCTGGAGTAGTTTGCCATTTCTTTCTCCAGTTCATGAGGAAACTGAGGCAAATAGAGTAAAGTGACTTGCACAGGATCACATAGCTAATAAGCATCTGAGGCCAAATTTGAGTTGAGGAAGATGAGTCGTCCTGACTCCAAGCCCAGACTTTTATCTTCTGTACCATTTAGCTGCCTTCTGCCTGTACTAGGTGACCCACTAGCTTCTGATTGCCTACCAAATAAAAACCAAATTTCTTAGCTTAGCCCTCAAGGGCCTCTAAAATCTGATCTCTAACCTATCTTTCCAATCATTTCTCATCTTCTCCCCTAACACATTCTAATCTCTTACTAGTCAAATTCTTTACTTTTCTCCAAACAGATTTAGAACTTTCTCCTATTTTCATCTATTGAAATCTTCCCTATTCTTAAAAAAAAATAACTCATATCCCACTTCCTTCATTAAAACTTCCCAGAGCTCTTTAGGTAAAACAATCTCTTCTTTTTCTAGAATCATTTGGCCTTTGCTTTTATCTCTCTTGTATGCTGATCACATTTTACTTTCAATTAAAAGTGATTTGTGCAAATGACTATTTCTTTCCACATAACTGGAAGCCCACTTTAAGATAACCAGAATAAAGTAACCATGTGACTATTAAGAGAATAGAAGGGAAAGTAGGCTATAGAGGCCAAGTGGTGTAGATGATAAAGTGCAGAACCTGGAGTCAGGGTAAACTTTGTTCAAATCCCCCTCAGACTCTTAGCCCTGTGTGACCCCAACTAAGTCACTTGATGTCTTTGGAGTCCAGTTTCCTCAACCATAAAATAAGAGGTTTAGACTCCATGACATCTAGGGTCTTTTTGTGTAAATCTATGTTATAGGAACTTAGATGAAGAAAAACTTTTTAAAATCATCTAGTCCATCACTAACTTTACTGGTGAGGAAACTGAGGTTCAGAATAATTGAGTGACTTGCCCAAAGTCACACAGTGAGGAAGTTAAGACTAGAAAATTGAATTACAGTTCCATTTCTTTCTCCCTTTTCACAATGAAGTTTCTACAAAGGCATGAGAAAGTAACACTAGGAATAAGACTAGTTCTTGGGGGGGATACCAAACAATACCCCCCCATGGTACGGTAGAAGTTTCATTCAAACTCTTCAGCCCACTTGTCATAAAAGAAGAGAAAAGATTTACTATTTTGTTGTTGTTGTTGTATTAAATTAAGATTCTAAAGAATACACCTAAAATATAAAAGACTTTAAAAAAAATCAGGCAATGCCTTCAGAGACCCACTGACATCCAAAAATATACACACTTATCTCTTTCAGTTAATCTCTTCTTCCTCTCTGATTTTCTTTATTATATAGAAATCCCAGCCTTTGTCCTGACAGCCTCAGTACAGAATAGGCCATTAGCAATTGAACAGCAAAGCATGTGGACAGAGGAACTGACAGAGTGAAGTGTGTTAGACTAAATATTGGTTTAGAAAGAAGTCCCATTGCAATTAATCCCCACACTCTTTATATAAACAGTCACTCTTTCTTCAATTTTGCCAGCATAGGTCTCTTAATACACTTAGCAGTTCAGGGCCTCAATGGAAATGACTTTTTTCTTTCTTCTGGTTTAAATTTGGTTCCTTAGAACTTGGCAATTTCTCTGAACAACCATAGCCAACTAGGCCTTTTTAGATGGATTTTAGATTCTTTAAATAGCCAGACTAGTTCATTGGATGCATATGGCTCAATTCTTCCCAGGAGCGGTTTTCTAAATAAATCTAGCCAAGACATTGAAGAGAGGTTAAAAAAATAAAAGGTAAATTGGATTTTTTCCCCTCTTCCACACCTCAGTTATCTCCTTCTCCCCCACTCACAATCAACCCCAAGTCACTCATAGAATGAGTTCTTTAATTTTAGAAGGAACTATAAAAATCATTTAGTCCAATGTCTTCATTTTACCAATAAGGAATGTTATGATCGGAGATGTTGATTGATTTGCCTGAGAACACAGAAGAAACTAGTTAGAATGCAGCTCTCTTGACTTTCAGTCCTGTTCTTCTATTTTCTCCTCCGCTTTATATTTTCTCTCCAAACATAATTAACTCCATGACCAATAGGACAGAAAAGAGAAATGACAAATATTGAAGGAGATATGGGGAAAATGAGACACTAATGCATTGTTGATGGAGCTATGAACTGATTCAACCATTACGAAGAGTGATTTGGAACTATGCCCAAAGGGCTATAAAACCATGAATACCCTTTTACCTAGCAATACCACTACTACGTCTGTATCCCAAAAGAAATAAAAAACCAAGAAAAGGAAAAGGACCTATATGTCCAAAAATACTCATAGCAGCTCATTTCTGGTGACAAAGAATTGGAAACTGAGGGGAGTCCTATCAATCAGGGAATAGCTGAACAAATTGTGGCATGTTGTTAATGTGGCATGGAATACTAAATTGTGCTATAAGAAAGGATGAACAGGATACTCTCAGAAAAGCATGGAAAGACTTGCATAAGCTGATACAAAGTAAAATATACTGTGTACAAAGTTAACAGCAATATTCTAAAATAGTCAGTGGTGAATTATTCAGTTACTTTCCACAGCACAATGATCCAAGACAACTCTGAAGGATTTATGGTAAAAAAAAAAAAAAAAAAATGCTATTCATCCTCAAAGAATTATTACAAGGAAATTCTTCTGGATTTTTTTTAATATGTGAATAAAATCACTTTCTTCCCTATAACACTACAAGTTAAATGTGTCTAGATGAGGAACATGTCTCAGAGTCTCAGAGGTTCAATGTCTCTTGTCCAAGATCACACAGATAGTAAATGTAGGAGCTTGAATTTAAACTTAGCTCCTGCTTGAATCTAGTATCTTATTGTCTTTCTACAGTATTCTTCCCATAAAATATGTGCAATTATTTGTGGAAGGCCAGGAAATGAGTTAGATTATCATGTGGCATAAGATGCTGACATAAAGAAATTCTTCAAGGGAGATGACTTCAGATCTCCTAATGTCCATGTTCCTCTCTGCTAGTAGACTTCTTAAACCTGAGAGAATTCCTGTATATCCTCTACCTCGGTTCACCAAGTACATATTCTCTAGGGAACAGAAAGATTTGGGGGAGCTCTGCTTACTTCAACATCCTCATGCTGCTACTTGGGCAAGGCAGAATTTATATTTCAGTAAAGCAACTCGTTGCCACAACTAGATTTCAGGTGATTCATTATTATAGATTGTATTCCTTCTTGAAACACCAAAACATTTATAGTAAAAAAGAGAAAGAAAACTGGACATAATAGGGATTTTTTTGTGTGTATGTTATTCTACTGTTTATATATGAGTTTATCTTAATTCTTAGTTTTAGTTCTGTTAAGCTCAGAATTTTAAATACATATATATATATTTTACAAACAAACACACAGACACACAGACACACACACACACACACACACACACTTCCACCTCTTCTTCTAAGTTTATGTGACACTATTTATTCCCTTCTGGTTTTCCTTCTGTTTTACTGTTGCATTATTGATATCCCATCTTTTACTGGAAGACTTCCTTATCTCCTCTTAATTCTAGTGACTTCTCCTTGGTTCATTATTTCCTATTTATCATATATGTAATTTATTTTGCATACATTTGTTTGCATGTTGTCTCCCCCATTAAGTTGTAAGTTCCTTGAGGGCAAGAACTATCTTTTGCTTCTTTTAGGATCCTCAGTGCTTAGCATGATGCCAAACACATAGTAGGTGCTTAATAAATGTTTTTTGATTAATTAATCATTGGCCCTGAAAATTCAGCGAAATGCAGGGTTCTATCTTAGACTTTCTCTTATCTTTCTATATTATCTCTCATGGAAACCTTACATGTTTCTACAAGTTTGATTATCTTCTATATGTTAATGACTGCCATGTCTATACATTCAATTCCAAGCTCAGATCTCATTATCAGCTTCCCCTGGATATTTCAAACAAAATGTCCCAGAGACATTTCACTTTCAACATGTCCAAAACTGAAATCAATATCTGTCCTCCTATCAGTATCAGTCAAACCCTCTTTTCCTTCAAATTGCCTTTTTCTATTAAAAGCACAATCATTCTTCCAGCAACCCAGGCTTTAAATCTCAGTGTTATCACTCATCCTCATAGCACATATCCAACCAATTGCCAAATCTTGCTGTTTCTATCTACATAACATTGCTTCTATCAGGCCTCTTCTCTCTAGTTACACAGGTACTATCTTAGTTCAGGATCTTATAACCTCTCAATTAGTTTATTATAATAATCTCCTAAAAGATTCCTCTTGCCTTAAGGTTACCCATCCCTGATCACAGTCCCAGATCTAATAAGTATCAGTCAGTCAACCAGTATTTACTAAGCACCTACTGTGCATAGGGCACACAGCACTTAGACAAACAGTTATTGTCAAGGAACTCAATGTCTAGTAGGGGGAGGCAATGTGGAAACAAATATTTACAAGTAAGATATATACAGAATAAATTCAGGGTAGTCTTAAAGAGAAAGCAATAAAATTAACAAGGACTGGGAAAGACTGCATGTACAAAGTGAAACTTGAGCTGAGATTTGAAAGAAACCAGGAAAGCTAGAAGACAGAGATAAGGAGGAAGAGAGTTCCAGGCATAGGAGATAGACAGAAAAAAAAAACTTGGTCAGAGATAGAATATCTCATGTGAAAAATAGCATGAGAGCCAGTGTTACTGAATCACAGAGTACACAATAGGCATAAGGTATAAAAAGATTAGAGAGGTAGGGAGAGGTCAAGTTATAAAAGACTTTTAAAAAAGGATTTTAGATCTGATTTCAGAGGCCAATTAGATGGGAAAGATAATGAAGAATTTTTTTTTAATCCAAATGTCTATGCTATAAGTTCTAAAATCAAAGTTTATCTTTCTGGTATGGTTCATAAGCAGTGTCCCTGAGGAACAGTCAAAATGAAATCCTACTTATTCATTTCTTTTCTTGACCAGTTACAGTTTCCTTCCACTATCAGATTTTTAGCTCTGCACTCTATCTCTTCATTCTGATGAGCCTGTGATAAATTTTTAGAAATAGGGACAATCCTTTGAGGGCCTTTAACTGATGGATTCCTTCCTTTTTACTCAGAAATAGGCAGCACTTAATTGAAGCAATTCTTTTAGGTGGCTATGACATGGGTTATGTTTCAACACTTCAAAAGACATCATAAGCATGGACACATTGAACCAACAGACCACAAGTCCTTCATGCTTTGGTGGACAGTCATAATGAGTTGTTGTGGTCAGGAAAAATAAAATCATAACTTAGTGGCCAACCTTCTGATGATGAACCTCTACAAATTTAGCAAGGCAGGTTCTCCCACAATAGACCCACAATTCATTGCTGAACTTACACCTAAAGTCCTTCCAGATTGATAGACCCTAACAAGGCTTATTCTCTAATCAATCCAAAAGTGTTTATCACAGGCATACCAAAACATACCAAACATTGTGCAAAGCACTGGAGATAGAAATAAAAAGCTAAAATAGTCTCTGCCCTCAAGGAGCTTATAATCCAGTGGTGGAGAAACCATATAAATATATGAGTATATGAAAGATCAGATGGCAACTTTAAAGGGGAAGGCATTAATAATGGAAGGACAAGAAAGATATCCTGAAGAAGATAACACTTCAACTGAATTTTAAAGGAAGCCAAAGGTTCAAAGAGTAGGAGATTAATAAATGGAGTGGCCAGTCCACTATTTCTGAGCCTCAATTCCTTCATTTGCAAAATGAAGGAATTGAACTAATCCATATCTGACACTCATTCCTGCTCTAAAATGTTTTTTTTTTCTGGCATATGTTTTGAAAATAAAAAGCTTTAATAAAAAATAAAATAAAATAAAATGATTATCCTGTGAACCTTCCACAGGACAATCAGTGAAGCATCAGAGTTGGATTTATTATAGAAAAGACAATTTGTGCATGTATAAACACGTATACACAATTGAGGCAAGAAAAGAACTAAGGAAAAGTCCCTGTCCTGTGTCAGGGCTTCCTTCTCCTCTCCCCTTTGCATTGAGCTTTCAACTCAATAACCCAACTAGATCTCCTCAGTCTGGGATCTTAGCAACTACCACCCTGCTCCTCAAGGCCAGCCCATGAAAGAGAGCCTTTCTAAGGAAAACCCAGGGAGCACTGTAGGAAGTGGTATGTGATGCACAAGATGATGAGTTTCCTTCTGAGTCAGTACTGCCACAAGGGGGTCCCCAGGAACTTATGCATTTCAGAGGAGATGTAAAGATGCAAAAGCTGAGGTCATGACCAGCTCTACCTTCATTAAAGGGCCCTCGGGACTTTTCCTGAATCTGTAGCTAGTGAAGTCTTGAATAGATTTCAACTATGGTACTGTTGCCTCTTTGAACTCTACATCCTCCTCAAACCCATCCCCAAACACCTTCCTGCCACCATTTTTAAAAATTTGATTCCCATTTTATCATTTCATTTCCTCAGATGTTGTCATTGTTCTTTCCAGAGTCTCACTGTAAATGACATTTTTTTTACAAATTAATGTTTCCCCCTAGCTCCTCTCTGATTATGGTTCTCAGTGATGAAAAGGAGACCATCCCAGGGGTCTTTGACTTTCCTTTCCTTATTTGGACATTTATTTTGGGTAGCTGGTTCTTCCTGCTATTTGGCAAAGTTTATGGGCTCAGCGTGTGTCACTGTGACTTAAAATAATCCTTGAAATAATAATGCCCCTCCCAGATGCCATTCCTGGGGTCTTTTCCCTCTGTCTCCTACTTTCCCTCAACTTCTACTTATGGGCCTTGTAAAAGGTTCTATTCCAGGGTAATTTAGTAACCATGGACTGATCAGGTCATGACCAATCTTCTTTTACTCCATCTTCCCTTACTCCCCTTAAGTGACCCTTTTCCATGAGGGTCAGGGCTGGATTTGTAACTAAATACAAAAACAACAGGCAGCAAAAGGCTACAAGAGCATTAAATGTTTCCAAGCCGTTTTGGATTCTCATTTCCTAATGTTACAGTTAGTCTTGAAGTTAGGAGACATGGATCTTAGATGTGGCTGCTACTAACTATCCATGTATGTTTGGGCAAGTCATTTAATTAGGAGCATCACACTATCAAAAGAGTGCTGTATTTGGTATCAGAGAACTTGAGCTCACTCAACTTGGATTCCACCTTGGCAAATCTCTCTGGTCTTAGTTTCCTCCTCTAAAAAATGAGGGAATTGGATTAGTTGACATTTAAGACCTTTTCCAACTCCAAATCTATGATCCAATGGATTACCCTGGACCTCTATTTCCTCATCCATATAACATATGTTTTCAACTAAAGGATCTGATAATTTTTAGTTTGAGAAAAGAAAATTTGGTGAGAGAAGGTGAGGCGAGGTGTGAATATTGGGGGTAGGAGGGTGTATTGATTCCAATCTTAAAGTATTTGAAAGGTTGGCATATGAAAGAAAGATTATCCTTATTGACCCTAGAGAACAAAATTAGAATCAAGGGATAGCAAATTATAGAAGGCAGATATTGGATCAATTGTTTATTAATGTTTAATAAACTTAATTATCATCAATAAACACATATTCCAACATAAAAAAGTGTAGAAAAGAGGATTTTATATGAATCTGTACTTCTATTAACCTAATTTTATTTTTAAATGTATGTTCAATTATAAATGATAATAACAATTTTAGTTCCCTTTCTCAAATTAACAAAGTAGTTAGCACTATGACTGCCAGAATAGGCACTTAACAAATGCTTTTTCTTTTCTTTCCTTTCTTTTTTTCTTTGTTCCTTTCTTCTCTCCTTCCTTCCTTTTTCCTTTCTTTCCTCCTGCTTCCCTGAACATTTTTCCATGTATTTCTTGTTTTATTGATTTTTTACATCTAGATTATGATCTATAATTGAGATTCTTCTTTGTAATAATTAAGTATATTCAAGCAAAACCAATAAACACATTGGCTATTTCTAAAGGTATATGCCTCCATTTCATCACCTTTCTGACACTGGCTCAATTTAAGGGAAAAGCTTTCTAACACAGTCTTCTTTTCTTCATCTACAAAATTATCAGCTCTTTATGGTCCCATTTAACTTTAAATTCAATAATTCTTGAAATTAAAGTTAATTCAAAAATAAAATGTAAGGCCTTGAGAAGTAGTGAGTTCCATTTGCATTTGATGTGTATGAGTAAAAACTGAGTAGCCACTTCTCAGGAATGGGTCTGATTATTTGATTTCTGAAATAACCTTTTCTATTCTAGAACTGATTTGCCAACTTGATAAAGCATATCTAAAGGCCCTTCCCTCCCTAATATTCTGTGAACTTAAACTATCTATAGTATGACGTGTTATACTCAGAGGGCCATCCTTAGGCTGACTGATGTCACACAGAAGTTTTAACTAGATGTGCAAGGTCATTGAACTCATTGTGTTTGTACTATTTTGAATAGTGACCTTACACCAAGCTGACTCAAACCAAACTTCTGTAAGGGCTTACCATTAAGCAAAGTTGCACAGTCATATTTTCCAAATTAGCTCAAGGGTTTCAGGTGGTCTAGCCAAAGAGGTCTCCAGATATTGGCTTGTGTTGTTCATCCTTTATTTAGAAAAGACTTCACAGGGTGAAGTCTTGACTTGGATTTAAGTGAAACAAAATTGCACAGTGTTATCACTTTCTCTTTTCCTAAGTCATTAAAGTCCACTGGGAGGATAAAAGGCAAGATGGTCCAAGATGTAATGGATAATCTTGTCATCTTCAGTGCTTGACCAAGGTCTAGGCATTCCACACCACAGCACTTGCTTCAGTTGCCTTCATAACCATTAAAACAAATTGTTTTCATCAGTCCATTCCATGGAGGGAGGTCTTTACACACTTGAGGCAGACATCCTCTTAACTCAGCAACAGGTTTGAGACCTATTGGTTACCCCCAAACAGGCTTAGCCCATCTGCTGAGAAAATTTACCACCATGTGGCCACTATGCATGCTACAGGTTCTTGGAATCACAAATGAAAATTGGGTTAAGGTAGACACGAAAAGTAGAAGAACAACCCAGAGAAGGGCTCAGCAAGCCTTCACATCAAAGGTGCTTGTTCTCCCTGAACATGCCAAATATCCCACTGCCTCATATAATATCAATCTTTGAAGGGACCTTAGAAATCAGACAATTCAGTGCCCTTATTGCTCAGATGAGGAAAAAACCAATATCCCTTGGTGATGGCATAAATTTGAACAAAAGTATATCATTCTTTTAACTGAAGACCTTGATCTCTACAAATGAAACTATCATTTTGTGGGACTGGAGCATATTAGATACTCAAACCAGTTATTTATGCTTTAGTATAAATTCAATTGCTCTGCATCAGCAAAGCCAAGCCCCCTGCAATAAAAGGTTCTGAGAAGAGTTTAAAAATCACTATATTCCCTGCTTAAATTTGGGACATTGTAGTCTGGAGCCTGGGTGCCAGTTTGATATGCAGTGAATGTTTATTTAGTAGCAATAAACAATGATTATTGCCCAAGATGGTTGTCTAGAAAATACTATTATCTGAAGAGAACAGCAAAAAAAGATGTGATCTAATCTAACCCAAGAGCTCACAAGGATATTGAAAGAGAATATCAATGATCAGAAATTCTAAATTTCTACAGAAATTATCAGAACAGTTCCTTCCCATTCAAGGAATCATTTGTCTGTCTGTAAAAACAGTAGCTCATACTCATGTCTCCTCATAATTTACAAAAACCTCACGAAGTCAGCAATGTAAGCATTATTATTCCCATTTTGTAGTTGGGAATATGAGGCCCAGACAAGTTCAATTGATTTGCCCCCAAGTGTTCAACAATAAAAGCAGATCTGAAGCCACATTTTCTGCCACCAAGGTCAGTTTATGTTCTGCTGTATCTTATATCCATCATTTTCTACAACTGGCACCTAACAGCTACAAAGGTCTAAGAACCAAAGCTTCCTTTAGAACTCACAATTTCCCACTTCAAGATACAAAGTTGGAATGGATTCATTTAGAGATTGCCTTTGAGCCTCTTCTAATTGTCCCCTTCCTCAACCTCTTGCAACCTGGTTTCTAATGCTTCTGTTTGCCTGAAAAGTCTCATTCTCCCAGTTATCCTGTACACTCAGAGTTCTACCCAACCAATTACCCTTCCTCAATGCCTTTCAGTCTTTCACAACTACCTTATTTGTACAATCTTGTCCAGGCCTTTCTTGCTTTTCTCGGTGTCTACTGGCATAAGAACCCCCAACTAGTCACCCTGCTTCATATTTCTCCACTGGGTAATCCATCCTCCCTAGAACTGCCAAAAATTATCACCATAAAGTCTAAAAATAAGCATATTATTTCCTTAAGAACCCCCACAATCCAACTCCCACCTGCCTTATTTTTCTTCTGTCTCCAGGATAACCTTTATTTCACCCCCACAAATGACATGGAAGAAGCAAAGCAATCACAGGAACCCATCAACAGATATAGACAATATACACAGCACTCACAGTAGTTTCCCTAAGAAAAAACTGAATTTGAAGTTTCCAGCACAGCAACAGTGCTGTCAATGTAGGGAATCTTTAGCTTTCTCTCCCAAAGGATTCCAGACTCATAGGGCCTCTTTGTGGTTTAACCTCCTGCCCCCAGAAGGCAAACACATTTTGGAGATTCTAGATAGGCAATCCCCTTCTCTTTTGACCTATACTATCTTTAAAAAAAAAACCCATTAGGGGAGGGGGATTGCAAAGTCTATATCTCTTCTCTTCCCCTCTCCCAATTCCCCCAGCCCTGAGATTAGCTGAGTTATCCTCTTCTTTCTCTGAGAGATACACTGTTCTGGATATCCCCTCATCTTATGGAAGTTCTGATGGCAGAAACTCTACCACTTGACATCATTAAGGCAGACTATCACACTAGGCTAGTTTGCCTAAGAAATCCCCCTTTTCTCATCCAGATGCTTGGATAAATGCTGTCTGTTTCAGGATCTCATTTTCTTTCCTGATGCTATTCCTTAGGCTGGGAAAGTCTACTCTCCGGTGTTCAAGCCCTAAATCAGTGTTTTAAATTCCGTGGGCAAGCTCAGTTAACTCCCATGGTCTTCTGCATTCAGGCATTCACAGTTCCTGGGTCACAGGAAACTGTTTGCACAGGCTTGCCCCAAAGCAAACCATAATCATCCTACTGCTTTCTGGTCAGACCTCTTTGTAGGAGAAAGACCAAAAAAGAAACAATTTCTCAAGTACTTTCCCCACCTCTTTTACTACTAATCCCTTCTATATCCTACATTCCAAATAAATTCCTAAAATAAATAGTACTCTATTTTGACCTCTGTACATTCATATAACCCATCCTCCACACTATGATAATATTTCTTCCTCATCCCTTTGTCATCATTTCTACTTTTTCTATATCCTTTTCTATTTTAAACAACTTAATTAAATTTCCTGAACCTCAGTTTCCTCATCTGTAAAATAAAAGGCTTAGCTTTAATGACATTAAGGTCATTATTTCTGGTAGCTCTAGGGAGGATGGATTGCCAAGGGAAGAGAACAATTAGGAGGTACTTATATCAGTAGCCCAGAAGAGAAATGATGAGGGCCTGAACTAGATTATAAAAACATATAGAACAGAATGGATGTGAGAGAGGCTATGATTTGCCTGGATGGTGTTGAGGAGTTTGAAGGATTGAGGGGAACTTTGAGATTACAAAATTGTATGGCTGGGAGAAGGGTTTAGAAGATCCCTCCCAGCTCTTGTCTCTCAGGCTTTATTCAGATGTCACCTCCTTCAAGAAATCTTTCAGATGCCCCCAGTTATGAGTGTTCTTCCCTCTTCAATTTTCTTTGTACTTATATTTATTTTTTGATCTTTTGTATTCCTCTAAAACTTGGGATTTTTAATTTGTGGCCCATAAATTTGTGTTTTTTTTAATAGTTTGAAAAATGTGTTATAATTCCTTTGTATTCTTTTGTATTTTATTTTGTGCATTTAAAAACATGATTCTAAGAAGAGGTCTGTCTGTAGGCTTTTCTAAGCTACCAAAGGGGTCCATGATACAAAAAAATAAAATAAAATAAAATAAAGCTATCTGGCTAATAGAACATAACTTCACTAAGTGGCAGAGGTTAGTTTTATTTTTCAGCATGTTTGGAACCCCAGCATTTAGCATAGTGCAAATGCTAGTTAAATGTTTGTTGAATTTAATTCATGCTCAAAAAAGAGACATTTTAAGTAGATTCTTAGAGGTGTTGAATATTTTATCCCAAGGACTCATCCCTCTGAATTTGGGGCTTTACTGAAGCATACAGATTGCCTTGAGGATGGTCCATTTGCTTGGCATTAAGTACCACAGTACAAAAACCACTGTGGCTTAATGGAATGGCCCAGGCAAAAACAGAAGTGGCTTTTCTGAATGGGTATCAAGAACATCCATCTTTTTTGGTGTGGTTACAGGCAGGAGAGTCACAGCTAAACAGTGGGACAAAGTCTGAGATTTGGAATCATTGTGATCAAAGAGCCTGTGTTAGTTTAAAAGGTCACCACTATGCTTTTACACATTAGACTACATCTTTCCATTATAAAACTTAGATGTGAGAATATCTGCTTATTTCTAGTTTTTGAAGGTGAACTAGGATGAAGATCCCCTAGTCTTTATGTTGGAAGTCATGGGGGAAAAAATCCTATCATTAGCTTAGTAGCCATTCACTAAGGCTAATCCTTTTGTATCTATTTGTGCCATTTCCATTGAAATAATGTTTCCCTCTATTCAATTGAGCAAAGCCTCTGAGAATACCCATAGGGCACTAAATTAGCAACTACTAGCTCTAGTATACAAATTCATACTCCAGATATATAGTCTTACTGGTGGTTTCAAATTCATGAAGTTATCATGAAGTGATAATTACAGATAGTGGCAATATAGCTTCAATGCTACTAATACAAGAGCAACTCCTATTTTTAAAAATGTCTTAAGGTTTGATGAAAAATTACTTTCCTGACAACAATTTTATAAAGTAGACAGTAGACATTGTCCTCTTTTTACAGATGAGAAATCTGAGGCCCATCGAGGTTAAAGTAACTTCCTCAAGGTCATATAGCTAATATATATTGGATCCCTGGCCTGGGAGTTGAGGCCTTAATTAAAGGCATGGTCAACCTAAGACAACAATGTATTGACAACAGAGCTGGATTTAAAGTCAAAGATTCGAATGTTGCCATTTCTACTTACTCTCTATGTGAGTCTATAAAAGTTTAAAACTCATCCATAAAATATAGAGGGCAATAAATTAGGTTCTTCTGGCTTTGGTACTACAGTTAACATTTCTGAAACTCACTTTCCTAATCTATAAAGGAAAGGTGTTAATCTAAATCAATTGTTCTCAAAGTCTAAGGCTCCCTAAAGTCTCCAAGACCCATTCATTGGGTGATTTCATAAAGCCTAGACTATTTTCATAATAATTCTAAGACATTTTAATTCTAATGTGGCAAGTATTGTTAGATATAAAATACGTAAATCAAAGCTTTGTGATTTCTCAGTAATTTTTAAAAATGTAAAGACCAAAACATTTGAAAACTGCTGAGATGGTACATGAGATCCTTTTCAATTCCAAGTCTCTGATCCTAAGTCATTTTGCTTTTCTGACCTGTTTCCTGGATTATAAAATTAAACACTTGAACAAAATAATATTTTTAAAGACTTTTATTGTTATTTCATTTTATATCACCTTCATTTCCAAATTCATCCCTTCCCCTTTCTATTACTAAGAAATTCATCCCTTCTAACAATGACAACAAAAAAGTTCCTGCAAACCTCTAACCATCCTTGGGCTTTATTTTGTCTTCTGTTGGACCCACAAGCAAGTAAGAATTAGATGAAGCCTAGGCCTTGGAAAAGTTTAGAGCCTAATTCTATAATGCTTAACTATTCTTAAGCACTAGAAAATCCATACTTTCTGAATATGTTTATGCATATATACACACATATACATAGATATAAATATATGTATATATTTTGTGTGTATATGTGTATATACATATATATATATATGCACACACACATACATATGTGTGTGTGTGTGAATGAATCCCTTCTTTATCTGAAGCACATTCACAGATGTCCTTCTCCAGGTACCCAAGGTCACTGAGTTCAGCTCCCACTCTGAATATATATACATACATATATGTATATACACATATATACATTTTGTACATTATTTGTGTGTGTGTGTGTGTGAGAGAGGATCTCCTCTTTCATCTGAAGCATATATACAGATGTCCTGCCTCAGGTATCCAAGGTGACTGAGTTCATCTCCCACTCCATTGCCCTAGGATGATGATGCTTATCTCTGACTCAATTGGTGACTTCAAGATTTAGCCACCTTTAGAGAAGAGGAAATAGATTTGAAAGATTAGCATGGGGGTGGAAGAGAAGGGAGGGGTGGAATTAGAAGTGATGATACGGAAATAGCAAAGATATACCAAAAAAAAGAAAAAAGACAGGAAAATATATCTTTCAATATATCTTTGGAATATGTCTTTCTAGATTAATGGGGGGGGGGTGCAGATTATGAGCAACCTCTCAGAGCAGAGGACTGGATGGTCCCAGAGACACCTAAGTAATCTGAGATGACAGCCTTTGGAGGGGAGCAGGCTGCCACAGCAGTCTGAAGTTATTCTGCAAGAAGACAGACAAGCATGACAAACCATTTGAGTCTGCTCCTCACAGCCCCAGAGCTGATCTTATCAGGCCATGTCAAGGAGGGGGAGGGAGGGAGGGGCATACATTGCCTGCTATGCTGCTGTGGTTATGGGGCAATGTTTGGAGCCATTTGTGCAGAGCTGTGCACCAAGACCAACAGAGACTGCTTCAATATAAGTGGCATTTTAAGCAGAGAAAACACCCACGACCATGTAGAAGCTGCTAAAGGAACACCACAAGACAACCAAGCACTAAAATAAACCATCATTGCCCAAAATCCCCAGATAACCTAAGTTATGAAAACCCCCATGAGCAAAAAATGACACTTCTGTGGCAAACACTGAGCTTTATACCTCCCCCCAACCCCAACCCCAGGGCCTCTATTCAGAAAAAGACTTCTTTCACTCTTTCCATCTCGATCTCATGTTCCCTTTACATTCCCTAAGATTTCTCTTCCCAGCAAAAACCTGGTTCACCCCTTTCATAGTTCATTCATCCTAAGAAAGGAGGCAAGTTTATTTTTTTAAGTAACATCCATGAAGAAATAATTGTCTGATGTTTCAAACCTGTTCCCTTCTTGGTAAATTTTCTTAAGGAAAAAGGAAAGAAAAATTATAACTAGCATTTATATATCACTTTAAGAGTTATACAGTTGGGGCAGCTAGGTAGCACAGTGGATAGAGCACCAGGCCTGAAGTCAGGAGGACCTGAGTTCAAATCTGATCTCAGACACTTAACATTCTCTAGCTGTGTGACCCTGGGCAAGTCACTTAACCTCCATTGCCTCAGCAAAAAAAAAAAAAAAAAAGTTTGTAGCAGCTCTTTTTTTTTGTGGTGATAAAGAATTGGAAAATGAGTTAGATGCCCATCAATTGGGGAATTATTGAATAAGTTATGGTAAATGAAACTTAAGAAATATTATTGTTTTATGAAAAAAATGATGAACAAGCTGATTTTATAAAGACCTTGTGTAAATCTAAAGATTTACACAAACTGATACTTAGCAAAACAAGCAGAACCAAGAATACATTGTACACAGTAACAGGAAGATTGTACCATAATCAACTTTTGAGTGACTTGGTTCTTCTCTACAAGCAGTTCAGTAATCCAAAGCATTTCTAATAAATTTTGGGTAGAAAATGCCATCTCCATTCAGAAAGAGAACTATGGAGATTGAATGTGCATCAACACATACTACATTCATTTTTTTCTGTTTTTTTTTTCTTCTCTCATAGTTTTTCTCTTTCATTCTGATTTTTTTCTCCCAACATGATTCATAAAGAAATGTGTATTTAAAAAGTTAATATGCATGTAAAAAAAATTGCATGTGTAGAATCACATAGCTAATAAGATTCTGAGGCAGGATTTGAATTCTGGTCTTCCTGAATCCAAGTCCAACAGTCAACACTACAACACCTAGTCACAAGGGAAGTAAAAGGAGAAAAAGAAGAAAGCAGAAAGGGAAGGAAAGGAAAGGGATAGGAAACAAAGGAAAGAGAAAGAGGAAGGAAAATTTGACCAATTGAAGTAATTTCTCAAAAGAATCTGCATGGTATTAATTTAGAATTATAGGATACATTTAGAAATGGAAGAGATTTTACAAGTCATTTAATCCAATCCTCTCATTTTACAGATTAGAAAACTGAGGTCCCGAGAGGTCAAAGGTTTTACCCAAGGTCACACAGGTTACAAATGGTAAAGCTGGGATTTGAAATCAGGTCTTCTACACCAAGTTCATGTTTTGTTCTCTGCACCAACATTTCTGCAATTTCATGCTTGTGGATTGCCTCCACCACTCACACAGATTATAGGCCTTCTATTACCTAGTAAATGACCTTTGAGTCTTACTATGGCTATTAAATTCATTACCCTGTAGCCAAGCCAGTGATAAACATTTTCAAATTTAGTTTGGGTAGTCTCCAGATTAAGACACTTAAAAATCCTTGGTCTGACAGTACTCTAAGCTCTGCTAGCATGGCAAAAACAGCCTAAATTTACAACCTAAATCCACCATTTTAAGTACTTGAGGTGGTCTTCCAAATCTTGATCAGACATGATGGTGGAGCTTGAATGTAAGAGAAACTTAACAAAACTCTATAAAATGTAGAAGAAATATTAATGAGAAAGTAGAGAATGAGTTTGAAGACAATACACTTTCAACATAAGCATTTCTGCATTTAAGAAGTTTTGTAGTCAATGTTCAATCAAGTATGCTCCTTGCTTGAGAGAATAGAAAGTTGTGGGAAAGGGAGTCATGATATCAGAATTAAGAAGGAGATATAAATGAAGTAGTGCTTTTATTTGGATTAGAAAGTTGGATAGATTTAGGACTGAAGATAACAGCTCTTAGATAATATTATTTGTGAAAGAAAGTAAATAAGGTTTAACTTGTGAGTTTTTGTTTTTTTTTTTTTAATCTAGTTTTAGAAATCTAAAATTTTAAAGGTAGCTTGGTATACTGGAAAAAATACTGAATTTTAGAATCCTAGAATTTCCTTTTTAATCTCAGCTTTTCCATTTGTTAGCTGTGTGACTACCTCTGAGTCTTCATTTTTTCATTTATAAAATGAAAGGGTAGAACTAGATGACCCATAAATCTCTTCAAGTACTAAAATTATGATCTTATGAATTTAAAATTTTTCACCTAGTCTTTTTAAACCAAGGGAAAAACATATCCCCAACATACTCTCATCTTACTCCAACACCTTCCTTTCCCGATGAATAGCATTGTCATTAAAATTACTAGGAGTCTTGGCCTACAAGAAAGTCATGAGAACACCCAGATGGGAAAGAACAAATGTGGCAGTCACCGCCAACAACCGCCACACCACAAACTACATATCTCTGTTTATACCTCAGATATTAAAATCAGGCATTCCATTATCCAACTCTATCTTCTTAATTAGTTGCTCAGAAAAGCAGTTTGGCAGCTCAGTAGATAGAAAACTGAAACCAGAGTCAGGAAGACCTAAATTCAAAGAAATCTATAAAATAGGAATTATCACACTATCTCCCAGGGTTGTTGTGAAGATAAAATGAGATATTCATAAAGCATTTTGCAAATCTTAAAACACTATATGGAGGCTAGTTGTTTTTATTATTGTTGTTGTATTATTCCCAAATGTATATTTATCTTTTTAATCACCTACCTTTAATTAACAAGAGTGGCCAAAAATAAATAAATAACTTGTGCCCTTAAAGCCATCAGTTTTTTGCCCAAGCCTTCATAGTTCTTTATGATAGCTCTAGGTTCTTATCTTATCTGTCCCTACATGGAATACCAGAAATGGGAAGTAGTCATTTGCTTTAGCAAGTCTCAAGAATTATTCTTTTATATCCTAGCTTCATGACCTAAGAAGAAAAGGAAATCCACTATTATATCAGGTTGATAGCTGCTTTGGTGTCCCTCTGTAGAAAATCACCAATTACCACGTTTTATCCTTTGATCCTTTCTAGATGACCTCTCACCTGATAGGATTTGTGAGTTCACATCATTATTTATCTAGGATCTCTTTATGTTGGTAAAAATTTCCCCTCTACTGACAATACTTCTTATCTCTAACTTAGCTCAAGTATTCAATTGTCCTGTCTCTCCTACCAGAAAAACCACTCTATTTCACATCCATTTCCTTCTTTATTTTCCTTCATAAAGTGCCTTTTTCAATATGTCAAGTAATACTTCATTTTCCCTGTTAGCCTAGCACAAGAGATGAGTCCTTCCAGCCCTTTTCCTCTAGAACACATACAATTTTCACTCTATGTATGTGTACATATATATACACATGCATGTATATACATGTGTATCTATGTTTGCATGTTTGTGCACACATGTGTGTGTTACTAGGTGCTATCAGAAACACAAACATAGCATACTCTTACAGGTCACACATTCACAAGTCTCCTTATCTGCCACACTTTCTTGAAGTGAGATCCACAATCTATTTTCTTCTTTCTGATAACTCCTCCCTTGACTGCTGAGACAAATCTCCTATGTGCTGCTCCTGTTTGCTCTACTGGGGCCTCAATCATGGAGACCCTAATTTATTTAGCTGCCTGTAATTGGCAGTTAACACGTTTCTGCTATAGCCTAACACCCTATTTTGGGTCTTGATGCAATTAACACAATGCCAGATGCAAACAGGAGTATCTAGAGACTGTCATTATCTATAGAAAATCCCTCTTCCCATATGTGCCAGACATTGTGCCAAGTGCTGGGGATATAAAAATTTAAAGCAAGATTGCTGGGCATGGTAGCTTATACCTGTAGCCACTGATTCTGGGGAATCTGAGCCTGATTGATGACGTGAGTTCAGGAATTTGAGCTGCAATAGTGCTAAAGTCAACAGGGTGTCCAAGCACAACACCAATATATTGAGCCCTCAGGAGTTGGCGTCCTCCAGACTGAAGAAGGAAGAGCAAACTAGCTCAGAAAAACTGAGCTGATCAGTATTGGAACTAGGCCCATTAGGGGCCACTGATCTTTCAGTTAGTAGAAATATGCTGGTAAATGTTTAACAATTGTTTCTCAGAGGAGGAAAAAATGTGCCAAAAACACACTTTTAAGTTTAATTACATTATTAAGATTTTCACCATTGCTTTCTTAAGTCTAGACAACAAGCAAAAAATAAATTTAACTTTGATCTGTAGCTTTTCCAAGATGTAAATGCTCACTCTGAAAATTATAGGTCTAATGGCTCTCTTCAACAATGTTATGTTTCAAACCACCTCCAATTGTTCACTGAAGAAAGCCATATAAACCCAGAGAGAGGGATGCGAAATGTTGACCACAACATAACATTCTCATACTCCTTGACTGATGTTTGCTTACATTGTTTCCTTTATCTGATATATCTTTTGTGTAGATAAGATTTTTCTTGCACAACAATGATAAGTTTGGAAATATGTATACATATATTCGATTTGCCAATATTTTAACATAATTAACATGTAGTGGATATCCTGCCATCTAGGGAAGGGGTGGGGAAGTTGGGGGGAAAAATTTGTAACGGAAAGCTATGTAAGGGTTATTGTTGAAGAATTACCCACACATATGTTATGCAAATAAAATAAAATTTAAAAAAAAAAAAGAAAGAAAATTATAGGTCTAGAAGAGATGGAGAAACCCAGTCTCAAATTTTAAAAAGGGCAAATTCAATGAGGAGGGAGAAGGAAAAAAGAAAGAATTTGGAACTCATTTTTTAAATGAATGTTAAAAATTGTTTTTACATGTATTTAGAAAAAATAAAATATCTAAAAGTGAAAAAATAAAACAAAAAGAAAAAAAAACATGATGTATGTCAAGGAATTTCCCTTGGCAAGAAGAAAAGCAACATCTTCATGTGAAGGAGGAGATAGTAAGGGAAGATGTTTGATGTGAGACTGTCAATGAAAGGAGAAAGAATAGTTCCTAACCCATAGCCTTAGTTTTTTTTTTTTTTTTTTGGGGGGGGTTGTTTTCTTTTGTTTTTGTTTTGTTTTTTTCTGAGTAATGTATGAGGCAAGGTCCTCAGCCAAGAGGGAGAGAGAGAAAGTATGGTGGGAGACTTGAGAAGAGATAAAAAGGTTTGGAATCACTTCTTTGATGAATTGGATAGAGAATCAATTAGAAAAAAAAGGTAACAGGCTTGTATTGAGAAATCCCAGTTGAGATTATGTAATACAAATCTGAAGCCTAGCCGAAATTATGTAATACAATTTGTAGTGGACATGCGTTTTTCCTAATTCCATTTACAAAAAAGAGGAGCTAAGGAAGTAGATGGGGATACTGGAGGTCACAGTGAGGAAGAAGTATAGGGTTAAAATAAAGAATAAGAAATACAGAATAAGAAAAGATTAAATGATAGTAGGTCATGACCAGATAAAGAAATTTCAAAGTTCATGAAAATGGGAATGTGGGCAATGGCAAGATCAAACGTATGCCCATCTCTGTACATAGCTAAGGGTGCAGTGTAAAACTAGGTAATAGAAATTGAATTGATAAAGGAAACAAGAAGGTAGGGTACTGAAGGAAGCATCCTTTTATAAGTTATATAACAAGTTTGCTAGGTATAAATCTTAAAGAAAAAGAGGTTGCTGAGTATTTGTGGTACGGGGAGAACCTAAAAGTAGCAACAGGGAGCAAAGAATATGACTTCCTCACTATGTCCAGTATAAATAATCATGGAAAGAAAGGCCAGGGATGTGGGATTATATTTGTCAGATTTAATACATTTCTCAGGTGTTTCTGAGCTTATCATAACTGTTATCTTTTTGCAATATGAAAGATTGGAAGAGCCTTGGGAAACACTGGAGAGAAATACTTTTCCCAGTATGTCTGAGAGTTTGACCTCAACCCACTCTTAAGAGAGTTTTCCTCTTTTACTAGAGACATAAGGATTATATAAGCACTATATAAGACTGTTTCATTACTATATTTCTGATTGCATAATTACTATGAATATGGGTCACATATTATAAATCTACCCATAGATATAAGTCTAAGAGTTAAGAGATGTTAGTATAGGTAAATATTATATTTGTATATGTACATACACATACAAGTAATTATTTAATAAATATAGTCAAATCTTAGGTTTTTCATACCTTCCACTCTATTTCTGTCTGATTGTTCTTCTGAAGAAAATTGCATGTTGTACTTTTCTCACATTTTCATCAAGAATGATGTCAATAAAAATGTAAATAATTTAAGTCATACTAAGTCAAGTATTTTCCATAAAGATTTTATGAAATTAAGAGGGATCTATAGATATCTTGAAATTGATCACTGAATATTTTTGAAATAGTGTCACCTGTAGCATGGATTTTTTTTTGTCTGTACTTGATCTGGTTGAGTCTAGCCTTTGCTGTAAGTGCCATGTTAACTTTTTCCTATAACATTGAGTAAAAATACACTTCCACATGAAATGATAATAAATACACCTCAGTATAGAAATTGGCAAAAATTTCCACTTCAAATTGGCATCTCTTTTCTTGTCCTACTTTGAGTTTCATGAGCAAATTCTCATGAAATAATTTGACCTATTTGAATTTTCTTTTAAAGCCCTACTGCTTTTCACTGTTTTGAGGTCTTACTTGTAATCTTTTGTCCCCATTCTTTATAATACTTTGAACACAAACTGACACTTGACTACTCTTGGTTGCCATGTGTCACTGACTGGCAAAGAAATTAGCTCTTTGATGACCTACATATTTCTAGGTTCTTTTGACATAGTGGATATGGCAACTATTTTATAATGTGTATCAGGGAGTTGATGCAATTCCCCACATGGAAAAGGCTGGGGAGCCTGCTTCTAAAGAGATATGATACTCTGTGATGAAAGTCTCCTGCTCCATGATTTGAAACATATGTTAATGGTCTGTGTCTGGTTTCTGTCTGCTAACCACATGATGAGGGGATGAACTATTGATTGTCTGAATAGCTAGAACTGGATATGGTTAAAAAGCACTGATTATCCAAGGCAGTCTATTGGTTCTGGGTTGCTCTTGCCTTGCATGTTACATTATGCTCTAACTGGGAAGAGAACAAGGAACATCCCAACTCTCCTGCTTTGACCTGAGTGAACTTAGGAGAATGAATGAAGGTGCAGTCAGTACTGGAAAGAGTTATCAGCATGTCTGGATCATCTAGGGAACCCAGATTTCATTAATAGCTAGTAGATGAAAGGAGTGGGAGAAGAAAATATTAAGAATCAAAGGAAGTTTGTATCCTATAGAACAGGCATTCCGGAGGGCATTTTGGAAGGGCCAGGTAGCATTTGGTTGAAACTTTGGGGTAGAAGAGATGAAAGGGATGGGGATAGGGGATTGATGATAAAAAGTGGGAAAGGCTTTGGAAGATAATCTAAGGGGTTCAGAATCACTGGAGTGTGAAAAATATGACTAGGTGTAAGAATGTTCTTTATTAAGTAGAAAGCATCACTTCCCAGGAAATGGAGATTCAACATTCACAGCAGAAGAAAGAAAATCATTCTCCATCATGTTTCTCTCCCCATGAGAGAAGGAAGACCAGCAGGTCAGAGAGTAGGAGTAACCATCTTCACCAGAGGTTCTCTACATCCCAGTTAGGAGATCGAGATGGCAGCAGGAGGTAGAAGTTGCCTTTTGGTGGTTTTGGGCAGATAGAAGGCAATTAGCCTGGCCCTTAGCCTCCCTCCCTCAGGGGACATGCTATGTCCAGCAGGAGAAGGAAGGCATGGAATGTGAAGTCACAGGGACCCTTGACACCTCTTCTCATCTGAGTAGACTGACAACCAACCTAGGAAAGCACAAGATGCTCAGCCACAGGAATTCTAGGCTTCTGTTCCTAGATTCTCTCTCCTTACCTAGATTCATTCTGGGGAGGAGGGTTTGTAGTTCTGAAAACCTAATCACATTGGGAATGGGTTCAATAGGCAACATTGCATATATACCATAAAGGTTATAGCACTCTCCAAAATTTATAAAGAAATAAAGGGGGAGGGATAGGTGGATGGGGAAGCAAAGGATGAGGGAAAAGGACAAGGAAGGGGTCCTTGGGTGGGAAGAGGTTAAGTAATAGCAAGGCACATTATGGAGCAGGATTTAATTAAAGAATCAATTGGAGGGGCAACTAGTTGGTGCAGTGGATATAGCACCAGCCCTGAAGTCAGGAAGACCTGAGTTCAAATCTAGTCTCTGCTCTCAGACACTTAACACTTCTAGCTGTGTGACCCTGGGCAAGTCACTTAACCCCAATTGCCTTAGCAAAAAAGAAAGAAAGAGAAAGAGAAAGAAAGAAACAATGGTGATAGGAAAGACATGTGGGGGAGGAAAGGGGATGGGATGAGTGTGTTTATGTATATATAAATCTACATATGTATACCTGTATACATAAATATATATTTTCTTAACGGTAGCTTGCTTGGGGATAGGGAGGATGAAAAGTGGGAAAAGAATACAGTAAATAAGGTGTGCAGCAGAGAAACAAAGAACAATTTACAGAGAAGTAAAGAAAAAAAATATTCCCGAATATAATTCTTCTACTAATATATATATACTTTCTCGATATGATAATTTATTGTTTGATATTTTGAATCCTCCCTGATGTCCTGCCGGGCACATGACAATGTTCTCTTTTGTTTTGCTTTTTTGTTTTGTATTCCTTTTCCATTTTTCTTTTTTCTTACTGTTTTTTCAAATAAATTTTTTTAAATAGCAACAAGAAGGAAAAGGATGGTAATTATTGGAATGAAGTCTGAACATGTACAGGGAATTCCTCAGTTTAAAAAAAATCCCTCCAAAAATGCAGTCAGTGACCTACTTAGAGCACTAGGATGTGTTAGAGGTAAGGCTTAAACCCATATTTTCCTGACCTCAAAGCTATTTTTCTCCATCCATCACTCCAAGCTGACTTTTTGTTAATTACATGTTAATATAACTCTTCTTACTCATAGTACACTTCCCTACACAGTTCAGTGTTACAGGATCAATAAACACTAAATACCTACCTTAGGTCATACATGTCCAATGCTCCCTGAAATGGCAGCTATGGCCAAGGGTGCAGGATGTGAAGGTGTGAATAGTAGCAGAATCTAGCAGCTCAAAGGGGTCCTGAAAAGAGGGAAGCCAAGTGTTTGTCGAAGCTACACCCTTTGGTCACTCACTCTGGTTCTCACACATTGATGACTTGTTATTTTGTTCCTGATTTAAACTAAGCCCTTCTCTGATGTTTGTTGTCTAGTGATTGAACTCTCTGCTGGCCTGTAGCAGGCCTCTCCCTTCACCCTTAAACATGGGGGCTGAGCTGGTGTTTTAGTTGTTTTAGTTTGTTCATTTTTTTTTCTACCATCATTAACATACCTCTTATCCCTTACCTCTCTCTATCTTCTTCCACCTCCCAATGGAAGGACCACCCTAGGAGAACAATCTAACTTCTTTTTTTTTTACAAGTATAATAATTTGGGGAGGGTAGAAGGAGAAGCCAGCCCATATCTAGAGGCAGAATAGAGCTGGGGAGATAGGAAGGTGGTCTATTACAGCCCAGACTTGTCTTTAGGCTGGGATGAACATATATGTAAGATCCCAGAAGATCCATTGTCACACTGCCACCCTCAGATGCTGCAAGGAGGTCACAAACTTTCTTCACCTTGACATTTATCACCAAAATGAGACCTGACAAAGGTATTGTCATTTTCTTGAGATGATGTTAAAGCTCATTTAACCTTTCTCCCTTTCATGGATTGGATAGACTGATAATTCCCCCTTCTACTGATAAGCTTTAGAGAGGTTTGCCTAGAAAGTGAATCAAATTAACCAAAGAACGATCATGAGAATATAGGTCTTTCTCTTTTAATGTTAGGAACTCATCCCACCACTTTGTCATTTTCAAACTTCTCTCAAGTGGAATTTCCAAGCTCCTGTTTGAAGAAAACATCTTAATTTCTTACAGATTCAAATCATCAGGAACATCAAAGGCCTGGAGGATGATGAAAGAAGGGAATATTCGAAGCACAGACAGAGTCCTTTCTGTACTGCCATTTAGACTGTCAGGGGCATAATTGATGTGTCTCCCAGAGCAGCAATCTCTTCACACTTCCAACACCTTTTTGTCCTGTTGAGAATTAACCCTGTCACTTTTGTCTAATTCTCCAATGGTGAAGAACAGTCACAGCTGAGCACTTGTCATCCCAGACATTATTACCAGAATTTGATGGAAAATATAATATTCCATAATTTACCAAATGAGGAGGGTTCTGAGGGGGTTAATTAAGATAGCACAGTAAGAGAACTAGGTTGTAGGACAGAAAAATCATTTCCTCTTCTACTACACCAAAGAAATGGATTTATCCTGGTCAGAAAGTCTTATTATTCAATAAAAAGGAGCCCCAGTATAGCAGAAAATGATTTGGAACTAGGGAATCAGAATTCTATTCCCAGGTCTTCTTCTCTGCTTTCTACCACCTATATAACTATGAACAAATCAGTCACTTTACTTCATTGGGTCTTATTTTTTTTTAAATCTCTAAAATAAAGGAATTGGACCAAATGATTATTAAAATTCTTTCTAGCTATAAATTTGTGATCTTATGATCTGGGTGGAATAGCTTCTCTGGGATACTACTCCATCATAAATCAGAGAGCCTGATATCTTGGGTTCTAGGGGCAACCCTATAAATCTGTCTTCCTAACACTGTAACTCACTAGCCCCCACTGGTGTGCTTCCCATTAACAGGCAGTCATTAGATTCAATTATCTCTTAACAAAGGCATTTAGTCAGATGGCATAGCAATAATATAAATTATTCTTTATAATTCATAGTTATAAAATATCCCCCCATCCTTCCCATATACCTGGATGCATTATCTTGCAGAGATATACACAGTGTTCATGAGGAAGAATGGATTTAATCTTAAAATCATTTGGTAATGAAGTACAAATATAGAACATACATGCAGCAAAGACAACTCACCAATTTTTGGTATTTCAGGAACTAGAAGGATTTTCTTTGTAAGATCCTCTATATTACTTCTTGAAATAGCAGCTAGATTGGCTTTCAAATTGGAATTCAAACTCTTCCTCACATTCATACAAAAACACAATTAAAATATCCTAACACTAATAAGAAAATAAAGCACAATTGCATCCAATAAGTTAACTCGTTTTTTTTTTTGTGTCTAGATTTTTTACTGAAAACTTTCATTCAGGTTGAAATTAGACATTTCATTTTTGCTTTCTTTAGTTGTATTATAATCAATAACTATATGTGGAGAAACATGATTCCTGTTGAAAAGTTACTTTTTTTAATTGGTTGTTATGCTATTTTGATTTTTTAAAATTGCATCAAAAAAATAAAAGAAATTTGCATGCTTAGTTATATTAACCAAACTGAATGAATAATTATTTACTTGCAAATAATTATTATTTATATATCTTTCCTATTCTTTAAAACAAGGATTTTTCAAAAATAATGAAGTATATTCAATCACATTATTCTCACTAAAAAAATATTTTGAGATATATTACCATGCCATGACATGACAGTAAAAATAAGACTAGCCTCAAGATAGATAGTTCTAGTATAATAAGAGACTCCTGAAGACATTAATTTTACCTCATTTTAAGGACAATACATTCTCCCTTGACAATGATTGCTGCAGATAATTATCTTTTCCTATCTGGCATATGGATGGAACCATCTAATATTTCCCTTTGTAGAAAGCAGGGTGACAGGTGAAGACTCAAAATATTTCAGATGGGCTTTCCATATAAGTAGCTGGATTTAAAACTTACAAAATTGTTTCATCCACTCTTTCTTCTGGCAGTGCTGTGAAATTCAAATTTCAGTGAAGAGTATTTTTTTTTGGATTCTTAACTTCAACATTTCGAAGAAGATGGAAATTCTGTGTTGTGACCAATTTGTGATTTGTTGAAACAAGTTCTAGAATACTATGGAGTTGTTTTTTACTAGGATAGTAAGTGTGCTCTCTACCCAACTGCAAAGAAATCATGAGTTCCTGTAATTTCTGAGCATCAATCACTTCCTGCCATTAATGTTCCCATTCACTGAGGAGATCCTGAATAGCACTTTGTGCAACCTAGTCTTTGCCACTAAAAAACCATACTAGTAATAATAATCTTTAGCAATAACCCTATTTGCTAAAAAACTTACTTTGCAAGGAGTTTTGTATGGTTAATAAGATTTTAAATGTTTGAAATATTATTTATTGCTTCATTTTATTCCTTTTTCATTTTCTATTTTTGCTTGTTTTATAATATGCTCAACATATTAGTGTGGTAGTATGCTTATATAACTTATAAGGAAATATACACAAGTAAGAGTGCAACCTCCAATGTGTTTTGTTTTGTTTTTCACAAAGTGTAAAGTCAAACTTTAGAAATCAAGTATTTAGCGAATAAGTGTTCCAAGGGATGGGAAAAGCAATGACAGTCATGGTTAGGAAATCATGAAAAAAAATATAGAGGAGAAAAATAAGAATCAAGAAATATACAAGATATCAGACTAATAAGGAAAGAATATTGAACCAAAACTCAAAAGACTGGATTCCAATGTCAGCTTTCCCTCTCCTAGAGAGATGCTTAAAGGTTGTTACAAAAAATAATAACAATAATCTTACTTACATGGGACCATGATATTTACAAACAGAGGAAGAATGGGGTAGGTTGAGCAGGCTGGCCTTGAATGCTGGACAATTTGCTTCCAATCCTACCTGAAATACTTGTAAACCATTTGAACCTAAATGTAGTGTCTTTACCTGTAAAATGGAGGTAATCATATCATCTTTTCATCAGATTATTCTGAGGATTGAATGAGATATTGAACAAAAAAGCACTTTGCCAACCTGAAAGCATTATAAAAATGTTAGTCATTATTCCCAAACATGTTCCTCACAGCAATACTTTGAGGTCCTTAGTTTAAATATTGTTATCCCCATTTCACAGATAAAGAAACTGAAGTCCAAAGACACTTTTGCTTAGTCATATGAATGTAAAGGTTGTGTAGCCAGGATTTCAACTCAGATCTCCTGTACTCAGCTCTTATACTTTTTTCACAATATCATGCTGAGAATATATGACCTGTGAAATCTGGAAAATGTTATATAATTGTATAAAATGAGAAAGTTATTGCTCTTCTACAAGTTTCTCTTCTCCAGTTATCTTTAAAGGTAGTAGTCTTTTAAGATTATTCCAGATTGTGCCCTCCCCAAATCACCGTATTTTTTTTAAAGTTCACATTCTATTTATGTGTCTGTGAACATTTAACAATATTCTCCCTGCTTCTGAAAATATTAAATGTCCCATTTTTATGCATATATCTCTAGAATTTAGTACAGTGAACCTAACTGATATTTATGAAAGTGCTTGTGGATTGGTTGATAAGCTGACTGATCATCGTTGTGATTATTGTTGTTTGTCCTTCTTCATTCTTGAAGAGTGCCATGATATCAGGGAGGTGATGTCATGATACATGCAAGAGAATGAGATTAAGTATGAGAGGACTATGCAAAGTCACCAGCCTTACTTTCTTCTTTGGAACCCATCTAAATTCAGTGACCAGATATAGATCAGAATGACTGGAGAGACACAGTGGGGTCAAGCAAAAGAATAATGCAACTTAAATAGCAATATCAAGCCATAATTTCCTTGAGTAAATTTAGTTAAATGTTGAGAGTGCTATGTCACAGAGGACAGTGTGAGGGCAGAGATGTTGTTACATATCGTTCCACTGAGGGCATAGTCTTCCTAGAAGGAGACTGCCAAGACAACATTTGGAGATATTGGCTGCCATGGATAAGGAGTATACCTACCCATTTTAGCACCCTGGGGCAAAATTTCATTCACTACATGTAGCTAAATCATTGAGCTTAAAAAACATTTATCTCTAAGAATATATCTCACTCCTTATATAGATATTCTGTTTATTTCTTCTCTTTAGTTCATGTTGGTTGGTTGTTGTCATTCACTCAAAGAAAAGGACAAAAATGACATCCCTATGCTAGAGTTGAGTTATAGTGTGTCCAGCTGTGGGCTGATCAGACCAATATGAGCTCAAAGTGCTCTGCCACAGGTCAGACACAAATAGTCCCTAGGACCATTTGGGGCACTTTCTCTAATTTTGCCTATCTCATATTTCTTTTGGGCTAATTCAATTCTGTTTTGCTCATAGAGCACAATACCTTCTCGGATAAGGGCACATTATGCTAGGTGGTCCTATGCCAGTGTCACCCATGTCATATAATCAATTCTAAAGTTCTTAAGAGAGCTCTTGAGAGTGTCTTTGTATCTCTTTTTCTGAGCACTTTGTGAGGGTTTGCCCTGTGTGAGTTTTCCATAAAATAACTCTTTTCAGTTCACATAATCATTGACAAGTTGATTATAGTTGAAATATAAAAGATTATCTCCTGGATTTATACGGAAATCAATTTAATCTTTAGAATATGTGACTTTAAATTTTATAACCTAATTTCATCATCCACACATTGTCCTTTCCTCCTGGTACCAAACTGCAAAGGATGTATGTCTCTAGCTTTGGATACAGAATTGTGGATTCTTGATACAGTAGATGGAGAAAAGACAGTCAACATGTCAGGGAAGCAATTGTACAAGTATTTCTAAGACCTTTCTCCAAGTAAGCGATCTCTTCAAGGTTCCTGTTATTAATTTCTAAAATACTCAGTGCTTACAGAGCAGATCCGGCCAGTATGGGGCAGAGCAGTCCCTATTGTCATTCCTCAGATTTGTTTCGTGCCTAACCAGGCGTGCTGGGCTAGAGAGTTTGCCTTGGAAGAGGAGCAGCCGCCTTTCTGGAATCTCAGCAGGAAATGCTTACTCCCCCTCCACTCTGCCCTGCTAGGCTCACTCCTGGAGTCATGGGTGACAAAGATGTTTCCTGCCATTCTGTACAGGATAAAGAGTCACTTAACCTCAGTTATATTATCAGTTACATAGCTGGCAATTGGACTTCTGCCCCTTAGAGTGAACCAAGAACCATTGCTGACCCTCTGAAATCACCCATCTTGGGTTGTAAGTTAGCAAATCTGTTACTTTCCTGTTTCCTTTGACGTTGATGCTTACACTTGGGGCAGGAGGGATTTCTCGAAACAGCTTTTTGTTGTACATTGCTAATTCTCTAGGTCTAAGAATTGGATAACTGGCACATCCTGAACTCCAAAAGATGCAAGCTAAAAATAATAGTACCTTGGAATTATCTAGAAATTTTCTTCCTCTCCAAGGCCTTGACAGACATTATCTCATTTATCCTCAAAACACCCCTATGAAGTGGGATGCTGCCAAATAATTGTATTACCATTCCACAGAAGGTAAACCAAGTCGTTGAATTGGAAAGTTGTGTCCTTAGTTCAAACTAAGTCTGAGAATAGAGTCCTAACTCTTTAGGATCTCAATTAAACTTCTACCACAAGTACTTTTATCAAAGGAAAAATAAAATTTAGGATAAAGCATCTTAGGCATTTAGAAGTGGACCACAGTTGAATGGGTTTATAAGTTTCTTGATCATTGCAAAGAACCAACATTTTGCCCTTTTGTAGGATTCCCTTCTGCAAAAATATAGGCAGCTCTGTTATGGTTTTATTAGCTTTTGGATTTTAAATATCTTGTATTTCATACCATAGATCCCAGATCAGGCAATGTTTAGGGGCATCAATACCTGTAATTAAGGCTTTTAATAAAACAATAATAATCACACTTTCAAGTTTATAAAAAAATTTTGTTACATCAACTCTGTAAAATTGGCACTACTCATTTTATAGTTGAAGAAACTAAGATTTAGAAGGATTAAAGGATTAGCCTGGTGTTCCTAATTTGATACTCTAAAGAGGAATACAAACAAAACCTTCATTCATGATTTTTCTAACTTTCTTCCTTGATAGATAATAGCTTTGGTTACTAGTGATAACTTAAATATGTATTTATAAAGTTCCTTAATGAAAAGAAAGGAGATACTATCTGTTAGAGGAGTCAAAGTACTGCCACCATCTTGACCACCCCCTCCAACTACTGCCCAACTGTCACCAATTGGCAGCTATTATAATCCCTATCTCCTCAATAACCACAGCTAATGAAGACCAGCAGGAAAAAAAGAAAACGAAAAAAAAGATTCTAAACCCCAAAATCCTTAGCAATGTCAAATAGTTCAACTTCAGAAACTGATCAGATTTTATCAGTGGAAATGTCACTAAAGAAGTACCATTAGCATCTGCTTTTCCAGAGTCCTAAAGACTTCTGTCTGATTCTGAAGTTGTGCTTCCTTTATGTGTTGTCTCCTCTATTAGAATGTGAACTTCTTGGTAGCAGGAACTATTTCTGTCTTTTTTTTTTTTTAATTTATAGCCCACAGATCTGAGCATATTTTGCACACAGCACTCAATAAATGTCTTTTCATTTACTAATATATATTCTTGTAGCCAGTCACCACAGTGTTTTGGAGATCACCAAGACAGGATACTGAATCCATTTCTAGAAATGGTGAACTTTCCTTGATTTAGCCTGAGATCCAAAGGTGAACTTTATACCATTAGTTGGGATTTATCATGGACTCACTGGGATTGTACTCTACCTGGAAGAACCTCCACAGGAAGGAAGCAGAGAATGAGCCAGAGGAGAGTTTACAGTTTCCCCTTGGATGCTATTCACATGCCACAAATACCTGCCCATGGAAATCACCCTTGTTTTTATGAAATATCTCAGAAAATGTAAAAGAAAAACCCAACAACAGCAACAACAACAAAAACCCAGTCTCCATGACAAATTCTCTGACTTTGTCATCTTTGAATTTAATGTTCTGTTATTCTACCCAGGGATGAGAGGGATGAGAGCATAATCCCCAATGATCTACTTCTCCCAGTACAAAATGAATTTCCAGAGTTATGTAGATGCAGCAAAATCATAATAGATTTATGTAATGCCTTTCATGTTAATTACACATAATCCTGTAGATTCTGATTGACCCCTTATTTTTTACAGATGTGAGAAATTAAAAGTGTAGACAAATTAAGTTATTTATTCCAAGTCACCCAGAAAGTCACTAGGAGGTCCATATTAGGATCTACCCCAATCTTTTGTACAGTCTTACAAATTGTCATTTTTTTACAATATGTTGGAGTAGTGGGACAGAAGAAGTCTGGCAGATTTTGTACTTTCCACATGTAGGGGGAGTTTAGAGTAGGCCAGTTCTTTCAAAATATAATTTCATGGATATAAAGAACTTTCTATAAGGAAAAGTCTTCAAATGCAGATTTGTATTCTGCAACTTACACTTTTAGAAAATTTCCTGGGGCACTAAGTGACTTTGTTCTGTATCCCATAGTAAATGTCCAAGGTGGAACTTAAAAACAGGAATTGATTCAGAGGGCTGCTCTCTTTTCATTTTCATTTCACCATATCTTGCACAGATATCTCCAGTCAGAGGAGACTATCTTGTACCTTAGAAGGACAGGGCACTAACCAGCTATTAGATGAGGTTGTTTTCTAGTTCTTTCTCATATCCACGAAATGAAATAGATCCTAAGAAAATCTCCAGACTTAGCACAGTGCCAGGCACATCTTAAGTGTTTAAAAAATAACCTGCCGACTGACTAAATTCTTCCAAAGCCCCTATTCCTTATACACCAGATCCCTGAAGTTTGTTTGTTTGTTTGTTTGTTTTTTCCCAGAACACATTTGTTTATAAATGAGAGAGAGGAGTGGGAAGGAAGATGGCCAAATGGCAACTGCTCCCATCTACCACCTGAACTCAAACACACCCACTCTTGGGAAATTTGTGTCCTTCTAGCGACTAGAATAGGAAGGAGACCCTTGGCCCAGATAGACTGGGAAGAGATTTGGGAAGAATTTTGCAGGAAAAATTGTGCCTGCAAGTTGTCTATTTACAGCCCCCACTACCTTCTGTTGTTGCTATTGAATCGCATAGCAACTCATATTGTTTTGCTTCCACTTCCCAGACCCTCTCTACAATCCCTGCTGCCCAATAACCTCAGTCGGTTATTGTCAGTCTGATAGAAGTATCCTGGCCTTCCTCCTACTGCCTCCACCATCATTTTCCCTATTGTTTGCCGGTCCGGCCCTGACCCCTCAGTATTTATAAATGCTGCTTTCCGCTGCATTATTGTGTGCTCCCGGGGCCCCCAGCTCCCCAGTGCTTCCTGACAGCAAGAGGGAGGGGGAGAGCTAGAGCAGCATGTGTCCAGCTCCCAACTTCCTCCATGTCCTGTTTACCAAGCCCTGGAAGCTCCTCTCTGGCCACTCCTCAAACGCAATCCACCAGCTCTGATTTATCCCTCCATGGACAGGAATGGGAGAAATGAAATTTCAGCCACAAATTGTGTTACAATAGGGTCATCTTAAGAGAAATAAGTGAGATGATGTGTTTGGGCAGGAGAGGAAGGCGATTAGTTGTAGAAGGAAGAACAAGGAAATAAGATGAAGGGAGACTCCAGCACAGTACAGTCTTAATTATAGGAGCTGAAAACGTTAAAGGATTGGCCCAGGAAGAATGCTGGAATAAGACCAAAACTGCTGGCCAGAAGAGTGGAGGATGACAAAAATATTCAATTTTTTCCCTTGCTTTGCTTAACAGATGGAATTCCTGAGGATTCTTTGTCCATGAGAGTTCTTTGTTTCATAGGGTTAGGAGCCCAAGGGCAGTGTTCTTCTAAGAAAAGCAATGGTTGAAGCCAGGACTCTTGTCCTTACAAGCCAACTTTCTATGGATATAGAGAAGTTCTTTAGAAATATCCTGTATCTATAATCCCTGATCTCTCTTTTTCTTTGTTTTTATCTAGTTTCTTCCTTA
Organism: Myrmecobius fasciatus; assembly: GCA_023553655.1. Lineage (NCBI taxonomy): Eukaryota > Metazoa > Chordata > Mammalia > Dasyuromorphia > Myrmecobiidae > Myrmecobius > Myrmecobius fasciatus. Next base: position 155,741 of record JAJPUD010000572.1, on the reverse strand, counting down.
TTAAAAAATTCGTTGAGTCTCTTAGGTCATTCCATTAGATATTCCTTTTCCTCCAAAATTCACTTCTCAGACACCCATCAATCTGACTTGAAAAAAGGTCACTATGAGACTTAATCATCTTCCAGGCCAGTGCTTCCATTTCTACCAGTGAACATTTATTAATGTTTTTATTTATAAATAATATAATTTAAATAATATATAATATTATATAATACAAATATATAAGTTTATAAATATATTTATAAATCTATATTACACATATACATGTGAATAAATAAATAATAAAATAGTAGAGAATTAATTTATTAATTAATTACATTTATTAAGTTCTTATTAGGTGCCAGATGCTGTGTTATACTTAGATCATATAAAGATGAAACAATTCTTGCCCTCAAAAAGGTTACATTCTATGTTTTTTCTTAACCTCAACAAAAACACCATGCAACAATATGCATTTATTTATTATCTAGTATCCTTCAAGTTATTCTGGAAGCCAGAAAAAGCTGGGTTTAAATTCCATTTCTGACACATATTAGTTATGAGACACTGGGTGTATTATTTCACATCTCCATGTTTTAGGCAGGTCTTCAAGGTTATGAAAACCTGCGTTGATAAAGGAAGTTTTCAAATAGAGTTCTCTATTCCAGTGAAATCACAGATCTAGTTCCCAACACTATCCTTATCATTCCAACAAATATATCATGTAATAGTAGACATTATAGCTATTTCTCTTGTGTTTATAAACCTCTAAATTAGGCAAGGAACATGATATAATCTTAACTTTGCATTGTCCCTAAAACCTGTAGCACTTAACTAGGCATAGAGTAAGTGCTTAGTGAATAGTTGTTGAATCCTTTTAAGAAGGACCAAGGCAGTTGAATAAAAATTTGCTTAGTCCTTCAAGGTATTCTTAAATTCTGTCCTTCTAATGATTTAAGTATTAAGCATGGGTACAAATACTGTGCTTTGTCTTAGAAGAAATAGAAAGTTTAAATAAGATAATTTTTGTCCTCATGAAGCTAACAAGACTATAAGAAGAAGAATATAACAACAGAGATAGAAAGGCACAAAGCAAAATGTCACATTAGGTCACAGGAGTTTTGTAGCTAATGACCTGGAGAATCAGGGAAGCTTTTCCAGAGGAGTTGAAATTGAGTTAGCTTTGAAAAGTTGGTAGGAATTCAACACTGATAGAAAGATGGGATAGGGATGCATTTTAGGAATGGAGAAGAGTGTGAGCAAGGGTAGAGGGGAAAGCAAAAGGTTTTTCAAGGGATAAAAGAGAGTTCAGTTTGGCTGAAGCACAATATACATAAAGAGGAATATGAGAAAAGATTGGATCTACTGAGTTACACTAAAGTGTATTAAAGTAATTTAATACCTAACAGAAGAGTTTGAACTTTTACTTTCAGGCAACAGGAGAGCTCCTAAATTTGTTTTCCAAATATAAAAGGAACATAGCGAGGTCTACACATTAAAAAAAAAAATATTATTCTGGAAGACAGAGATGGCTAGTAACAGTACAGTAAACCATACTAAATAAGGACCATTTGAAGGAATTTGCCATGCTTAGCAGTTAGTTATCAGTGGGTAGAGCACTGGACCTGGAGTTAGGAAGGCCTGAGTTCAAATTTTACCTCAGATATTTGCTTGTGGTCAGACTCTAGGCAAGTTTCTTAACCTCTGTGGATCTCAGTTTCTTTCTCTGTAAAATGGGAAGAAGAATAGAACTTCCTACCCAGGATACTTGTGAAGATAAAATGAACTTTAAAGTGTTATATAAATGCTTATTATTGTTTACTACTACTGCTACTGTTACTACTACTACTACTGCTATTACTACTATTGCTATTACTATTATTACTACCACAACTACTATTACTACTATTACTACTACCAGTATTCCTACTACTATTCCTACTGCTACTACTATTACTATTGTTACTATTATTACTATTTTTACTACTACTATTACTATCACTATTATTACTACTATTATATTTCCTCTATCTTATTACTACTACCACTATTACTATTACTGCTACTATTACTACTATATTTGGAGAAGAGAAGACATGGTGGAGATATGGGACATAATAGCTGTCTTCAAGAACCTGTAGTTCTATTATGTGGTAAAGGAATTAGACTTGGTCTGTTCACCCTAAGAGGCAGTTTGATGGCACAGTGGATAGAGTACCAGCACTGGAATCAGGAAAACTAATCTTCCTGTGTTCAAATCTGACCTCAGACACTTACTAGCTGTGTGACTCTGGGCAAGTCACTTAACCCTGTTTGCCTCAGTTTATTCATATGTAAAATGAACTGGATAATAAAATGACAAATTACTCCAGTATGTCTATGAAGAAAACCCAAAAAAGGGCTACAAAGACTTGGGCATAACTTTAAAATGACTAAACAAGTTCACTCTCAGGGAACAGAATAAAAAGCATATGGAGATACAAGGAGGAAGACTCTGCCTTTATGTAACGGGGTTCAGTTTCTAACAATTAGAATATGGAAAAAGGAAGAGGGCTTCTGTGGAGGTAGTGAGTTTCCCATCATTACAAGTGTTTGAGGGGAAGCTGGGTGACCATTTGTCAGATATTTTGGAGTGGGAATTCCTCCTCACTGATAAGCTTGACCAGGTACCCTCTGAAATCCTTCACAACCAAAGCACTGAGAATCTGATTTTGCTTATGAGGCAATGTCTGCTAAATACTTTGAACTCTTCCAAGAAGGGTGTATTGTTAAAGCCACCAAGTCCCAGCTGTTAGGGATGGACTTTCAAGGCCCAAACAGCTGGAATAAACTGCTTGTTAAAACAGGCACCCGCCCTGGCTGGCTTTTTCTGACGTTTGATCTCTCCCACAGCAGATCCTGTCAGGAACTGAGATTGTGGCTGCTCTAAGATGTTTATTATTTCAGACAGAGGACTCTGCCTTGAATCACATGGAAGGCTGAGGGAGACTATGATTACAAACTCCCTCAGTGTCTCCTTCCATCTGAAACAAGAATCTCCCATAGCCATGAAATAGAAGAGAAGAGAAAATCACATAAGCCCATTTGGGAATTTCTCCTCTTAGGTCAAGTTGGCATGAGAAACACCTATTTATTCATTCATGAAATGGGCTATTTTTAAGCTCCTACTATGTGTCAGGCTCTGGGCTGGATGATGAGAGTACAAAAATAAATTACCATCCCCAAGCAATTTATATCCCTGAAGTGATAAGTGAATTGAAACTGGACCTGTAATTTAATTACTGTAGAGAACTTCCTCTACCACAGACTGGCAATCTTGGTGCACCTTATATGTATCAGATCTCTTTGGAGACAGTCTGGTAAAATATATGTACCTTCTCAGAATAATGATTTGTCCCTGAAGGAATACTTAATTTCAATTAAAGTTTAGTAAAAATAAAGATTTAAGTTTTCCCCATCCAGCATTACAAATTCCCCTGAAGCCTATACGAAATAGCCCATATCTTGGAAAGTTATCTAGATAGCACAAGGTAGTCAAGGTGGGTCAGTGATAGCACCCAAATTTCCTTCACTCCAAGGTCAGCCCTCTATCCCCGACAGCCACTCTATCTCTCATATACAGACAAGTCAATTCAAAATCTATGAGAAAAAAGTACAAAATAATTTGTTAGGGAAAGAAAGGGTGCTAACAACTAGATCATAACAAATAAGACCCAGCAATTATAAAGTGTTTTAAAGGTTGTCAAGTACTAAATGACTTCATTTGACTTCATGTGACTTCATTTGAACCTCGAAAAGACCTTGGGAGACAAGGTGCTATAGGCATTATTATCTCTCTTTTATAACTGATGTTCAGGGAAGTTAAATGCCTTGGTCCAGATCATATAGTTAATGAATATCAGAAGTGAGATTTGAACCCATATCTCTTTCCTGACTCCAAAATCAAGTGTCACTTGCCACTACATTCATTATAATAAAATTGAGTCACTCGTGGTTAATTCACAGAGAGAACCACTCTCCTCCCAGCTCTGGTTACTCTGTGCACTATTTTTAGAGGGGTCAAACAGATTCTTATAGTTAGGTCTAATTCCCAGACAGTTGGTGTTTGAGACAAAACAAGAATTGCTTTCTCTGTTGTTTGGACTTACAACCCCTTTCCATAACTTGATCTGAACACACAATGTGAATGAATTAGTTTCCTGTGGACCTAGTTCTGTTTCTGAACGAGTAATTGTGAAGTTATCAATGCATCCATCAGTCCATCAGCAATCTGAATAAATGTCCCTCTATCACCCTTGATGCATAGCCTGTTGTTTGGTTTAGTAAGATCATGACTTCAGACACCTGCAATCAAACTGGTGTCTTCCCCTACATCTGGCCATTCTTGCTATCCTTCGTCACTGAGCACATCCATATTTCCTATAAAGCACAAGCCAAGGATAGGATTTTTTTTTTGTCCTGGGCTCCATCAAGCTCTTTTGCATCATCCTCCCTCTCCCTGCCCCCTCATCCTGTCTAACTCATATGGCAGCCTGGCTGTCCCAGGCTCCAGAACTCCCAGATCAGCAGTGAGCCAGGGTCAGTGAGGCTGGTGACAGAGTGAATAATGCCTCATTTGACCAACAGGTCAAAGGGCTAGTGCTCCTGAGACTATGCCTTTCCTTAAATGAGAAGGTACAATGACTGAGATTGCCCCTTGGAATCAGTTTACGGGAGCTGATGGGCGAGATAAAGCACACTTGTGAAATCTGGACTTTGATTCTCTGCCAGGATAGGGGGTGGGAGTTCGTCTGGAGTGTCTGAATCTCATTACTGCTGCTGCTTTCATTATCATCATTGTCATCATCAAATAACATGGACAAAAATTGCCCAGATTGAGAAAGCATGCATAGATTCCAATCCAAACTTTAGGCAAACCTAGGTTATTCTAATTTTTGAAACAATTTGAAAAGCTTTTAAGTTGAAATTCTTCAATGCCCTCCCCAATTTTTGAGATGGAAGATAAGACTAGAGATGTGTATATATATTCACACATATATATTTACATGTATATGTATTTATGTGAAGAATTCATATTTATTTAAAATATTTATATTTATATCTCCACATTATGTTATATATATGCAATGATACAAACTATATTATATGTTGTATAATATTTAAATTATATTATGATCATAAACATTTATATAGAGATGGATGATTTATTGGTATGATGAATAGAATCCACCATTGTAATCAAGTTCTCCTGACTGATCAAAAGCCTAGAGAGACATTGAAGGTACAATGGAAAGAACAACATAGATACAGAGAATCCTAGTTCAACTACTATCTCTATTACTAGCTGTACAATCTTAGGCAAGTCACTATAATTTTAAGAACTTCAATTTCTTTATCCATAAAAAGGGAGACTATACTAGATGGCTTTTAAGGTCCCTTCTATTTTCCTTTGATTGTAACATGGGCAGATTTAATCATTCTCAAAAAATCCAAATCAGCTAGGAATACAGGGGCACAGTGCCTATGGGAGAAACATAGTGTGAGGGGCCAAGATTCAGACAAGTGGTTTATCTAAGAAAGAAACACTCAGATTCTCTGTAGAACAAAATTTTAAATTTTTTTTAATAATTTAAACTATCCCAAACTGTAATGGGCTTCCTAATAAAATAGTGACCTCTCGAATATTGGGAGTTTTGGAGTCAATATAAGATGAGTCTTTCTTAGGGACCCTTTAACATGTCAAACATGTGACTCATGGCCTACGACACTCATGAGTGCATCCCAACCAGATTTAAATTTAACTAGGAAATAGTTGACAAAATAAATTTAAAAACTATAAAACATAAACAATACAACATTTTACCACTAAGTCAATATGTGGCCCACAGGGATCCTAATGTATGGTTTAGTGACCATATCTATTTGAATTTGATTTAGAGGGTACCCCTATGTGGAGGTAGGAGAATGAGTGAGATGACATCAAAGGTCCCTTCCAACTCTCTTATTTTCAACAAGACCATCATGTAAATCAGGAAGACAAGAAAAGTTAGTAATGTTGATTCTATGTGCAGATTAGGGTATAGAAAGAAAATGTAAGGATCATTAACAGCTCTGAATTCTTCACCCAGTTATATGAATAGACTTCTATGAGAAACTCATTAAGTCATATTGCTTTAAGGACTGTCCATTTCTCCAAATAAAACTCTGTAGAATGTCTCTCATCACTAAATTTAAAGGGATCATATGAGCAATTCAAAAAATGCAAGCTGTATAGCACTTTTAACCTAATGTTGTTTTCTATGTATTATGTATACTAAGGCAGGACTTGGGTAATCAATTTATTATTTCCCATTCATTTTATATCTTTGAAAATGGTTTTTACATCATTGTTCACAAATACAGCATTCTAGGCACTAAGATGTACCCTACTTCTACCCTTCTTGTAGTTCTCTTTTATTACCTTGTGTCACATTCAGATGAGGTCATTATTCATAGCCACATAGCCTCACTGAAAAAATATCAGTGTTTAAACATGGGGATTTTGAAAAGAGAAACTTGGAATCATTTGCAGTGCAGTTTCCAACTTGCAATATAACCAAAGACACATAATATTACTCAATTATAAACCTGAATAATTGTCTATCTATTATTTATGTCCCAAGTCAGATATCTTTTGAACTCAATCAATGAGCCACTACTTCAATTGTGAGTCTGGATCTTGGCAATATATATTCTTCTGCTTTGTTTTTCTGTTGTGGAAACTTAAACACATTTGTTTTGAATGTCATAGGTAACACCAAAGAAACCTTGTGATATTCTAATACAGTCAGCACAAAATTAACCACGCCACAAATAGTGAATCACTCTTCCATTTTTATTCCCTATAAGTCATTCTTCATAACCTTCACAAATACAGATGAGCACATACCCCTTGGGGGAGAGAGTCAGTAGATATAGTATTTGACTTGGAGTCTGTGTTTGAATCCAAGACATTGGCTGTGTAACATTGAGCAGATCATCAAATTTCTCTCAGCCTCAGTTTCCTCATTTTTTTAATGAATGGATTGACATTGATGACCCCTCAAGAATCATTTCAACTCAAAATCTATGATTCTATGATTCTCCCTTTAGAATAATGACTAAGATAATGAACAAAATTATCTACAAAATTATCTTCATAGTTACATGCTTCATAGAATCAGGTCTAATTTTTTAAAATCCATGAACTATACCTTGAGGAGACCCTTCAATACTATATTATTTTTTTTACAAACAAGTCAAATTATTTTTAAAATGAATAAATACACATGGAAAGAATTCTTAGGCTTTTCACTTTTTAATTAGTTGGGTTCAAAGTGACTATTGTCATTTGTGGTAGAACATTCCAAGCTCACATTGATCTGATCAGCCACCCTGGAACACACTATAACTTAATTCTAATATGGTGATGTCATTTTTGGTCCTCCTTGAGAACAAAGGACAACCAATCATTTTGTGTTATTGTCAAGATATAGTCTGCTATAAGAATACAAAAAAATAAAATAAAATCCTTCCTGGTACTTTCTCATACTTTCATCAATTATATTCTGGATACATGTGTAAATCATTCTCATAAGAATTTCATGCCTGTTAGGGGTAAGGAGAGGAGAAGGAGAGTTATCCCTTCTCTGGATTATCTTAAAAATTGAGGGCCACTGAAATTGGGTTACATTTAGAATGGATTTCCTCTGTACAAATTTGATCCAGTTGAGTCATTTTTTCTGACTTCATTCTCTTCATAAGTGACACTATACTTCCTCAACTAGTACACATGATACTAAATTGATAGCTTCATTATTTACTAGTGAGAACATATCACTACAAAAAAACTTCAATAGACATCAAAGGATATGGACAATAAGTTCTTAATGTAAGAAATTCCAGCTATCAACAACCATGTGAAAAATTATCCTGATAATTAATAACAAGAGAACTACAAATTTGAAAAAAATAGATTATATCTCACTCCTATCAGATGAACAAATTGACAAAGAAAATTTCAGCATTTGGTGGTGCATTGGGGAAACAGGCATTCTGAGGAACTATTGGTAGAACTATGTATTGGCATTTCCATTCTGGAAATCATTTTGGAACTATGCCCAAAATATCATTAAAATGTGCATACCCTTTGACCCAGCAATACCACTACTACTAAATCTATGCCCCCAAGGAGATCAAAGAAAGAGGGGAAATGACTCATCTGTACAAAGAATATTTATAGCTGCTCTATTTGTTGTTGTTGGGTTTTTTTTTTAAAAAAGCTAGCAACTGAGGATGTCTGTTAATTGAGGAAAGAGTTATGTTATATGAATGTAGCAGAACTCTGCTATAAAAAATAATAATTAAAAATAGTTTCAGAATTGTATGAACTAATATTGAGTAAAATGAACAGAAACAGAACAATTTATGTGACAGTAATGATATAATTAGAAAGAAAGTCAACTTTGAAAGAATTAAGAACTCTAATTATTGTATTGAACAACAATGATTCCAGAGGAATAATAATAATACATGCAACCCACCTCCTGATAGAGATGAAGATGAGATGAACTTTTTCAGACATGGTCAGTGGAAATATTAGTTTTAACATGGGAGTTGGGAGGGAGAAGTAGGAGAGAGAGCCGGGCTATCAATAAAGTTTAAAAAAAGAAAAAGGAAAAAAAAAAGAAAAAAGAATCACTGAAAACCCCAAATGGGGTCATGAAAAGTCAGACACAACTAAATAACTAAACAACAAGAAATATAAAATAATTTTTAACAGAAATTCCAGATCCATTCTTATTAAACTTTTCTTTGTTCTCCCACTTTCATCTGAAAATGCCTTTGACAGCACTGCCTCTTACCAAACTTTTTTAGTCTTTCTCCCCTTCACCAACTTATATTTGTTTTGGGTGGAGGCATTATTCATCTCTGTAATGTTTTTCAAAAGAGTTTGTTTTATAAACTAGTGTTGCTCTCCTTTGCAGTGTCTCTGCTTGAAAAAACAGTAAAGTTTGCTGAATGCAGTATATTCCAGGTTTTTTTGGCCTCCTCTTTCTAGCTTCTTTACTGCATTGGTTAACCTTGTCTAAGTGCTTAGTATCACTAGTTTTATTTTCTGTCAATTTCCAATATTGTTCAGATAGCTTATTTGTACAAGTTAATTTTTTAAAAATTGTAATATGTAGAATCTTCTTTTCATTTTTATCCATTCTTTAAACATTTTAATAAATATAACTGAATTTATAATCAGAATATGCATTATTCCCTTCAAAGCAATTCTTTGGAGGGGACATTCATTATTTCTAAGGTGTTGTCACTATTCAAAACATTAAACACTATTCTTCTGGGTCAAGAATGAGAGTTTTTCTCCTTTTTACAGTGATTTATATTATATGTATATATTTATATGTAATATAAATATAAATAATATATAAATGCATATTTATATATTATTTATATTATTGTAGTCTTTGTGAATATCATTCTTCTTAGTTCTCCATCAGTTTATAAAAATCTTTCAATGATTCTCTGAATTCCTCATATTTATTTCTTATGGCACAATAATAGCTCCTCATATTCAAGAACTATAATTTGTTCAGGCATTCCATAGTCAATAGTTATCCTTTTTGTTGCTGTTTTTTAATTTTTTCTTCTCTTCCAAAACTAAAAGTGCTGCTACAAATATTTTATTATATATGTCTTTTCTTTCTGTTTTTATGTGCTTAGTGGTGAGGACCACTGGGTCAAAGGATTTGAGCATGTGAGTAACTTTCTGAAGGCAATTCCAGAGGAGGATGTAGTAGGTTCATAGGATCCTAAAGCTGGAAAGTCACCTCATGAACTGTCTAACTCCCTCAATGGACAGGTCAGAAAACTAAGACCTGGGAAGACTGGGTTATTTGCTCAAGCTTATTATATTGGTTTGTTCATTGGTTGTCCTTCATTCTAGAAAAGTTAGTAAGTCAGAATAAAGGCAGTATAATTAGAATCATTGTACACAATGAATTTTCTAAAGAATTAAAAACACTGTTACTGCTGTATATCCCACCTGGGAAAAAAGTAAATTACTACTTTAGATACCCTGTGACAATTTGTGAGAATATGTCTAAGATGCTTTGCTGACATGAGCACCTTACCCAAAGAAAAGAAGTTTTACAAATTTTTTTTTCCTATTGGCCTTAGGAAAAAGTGGAATACATACCTTATCTGCTATCAGTCTGAGAATTCTCGGATGAGGCAGTTAAAGTTAGTGTAAAAACCATTCTTCCACATAGCATCTAAATTTTGTGATCCTTTTTTAATCTCCAACTGAGTTTCCACCATGGGGGCAGCATCTTTGGTGCCTTAGTTTATTTTTACTTTCAGAAATCGAAAGAGATTTCCGCAAGCCCAGAGTGGAATGGGAGACTGGAAAGAGAACACCAGAAAAGAAACAAAACTTCAGAAATGCAGAATGGAGGAAGGAAGTGAAGAGAGACCAAATGCATTCAGCTCCCCCAATTTTAACATAACCCGTCTCCCCACTCCGTGGAACTCAGAGACTGGAGGTCTTCCAGCCAAGGATCAATTGGCTCATTTCAATTTCAAAGTAAACCAAAGTGCCAGGAGCTGTCCTCAGCTTTGGAGCTAAGTGAAATAGCCTGAGAGTGAAGTTCCCTTGTTTAGCTGCAAATTGTTTAAAAATGCAAACATAACAGGCCTCCTCAGTGCCTTCCCAGATACAGATCACTGAATTTCCATCTGCCTACATTCCTTTACCCTGTAAAGCTAGCCTCAATAGATACAGAATGGATCCCAGCCTGCAAGATCCCAATTCGCATTCTGCTTCTGGTACATACTGTAGCCTCGAATAAATCATGTTAATTTTCTGGTGCCCTAGACAACTTCCCAGGACTGTTAGTTTCAGTATAGGTGATACTATGCAATGGTTGAAATATAAAAAGCTTCCCTACCTGGAAGCTCCCTTCATCAGTGAAATCACAGGCACTAATCCCTCCCTCCTCTCTTAAAAAAAAAAAAAATCACTCTAACTTTCCTCTCTGGCCTGTTTAGAACAATAATATGCCCCCCAGATTACAAATAAGAGTAAAAAATAAATAAATTAAATAAAATACTGGTCCATCCCTTCTTAATAAATGACCATTCAGAAAATATCTTCTAAAGTTTTGTATGTACAGAATTTTACTGAATGAATATATTTTATTAACTTATTTTTATTTATCAAGTTCTTACTATATAATCGGTAACTGGCCCCTTACTATCTTTTTATCTTATTCCTTAAATATACATGTACACATATACTATATACACATATGTATATGTGTGTGCTTATATACATAGAGAACTGTACACATTCACAATGTCCATTCTGTTTGGCAACAGATAGATTTATTTAGGAGAAGTAACAGACAAAATGAAGAAATACAACAGACATCAAGAGTGGTAAATATGAAATAGAGTTGGGAAAGCATATAGCTGTAAGGAAAGGGGTTTAATCATTAATGATGGAAAAGACAGACAGACACAGACAGATAGATATGTGCGTATACATGTATGTATGCTGTATGTGTGTGTGTTCTGTAATCAAGTGATCATCAAGCTTCCTTTCAGTTCCTTAAACTAGACACTTCAACTCTAAATTCCAGCCATATTCACTGGCTGTTTCCAGTGCTTCTGCTTCCTCATATCGACCTTGTGGTGTCCTTAAAGTCTCAGCTAAAATCATACCTTTTTCAAATAGCCTTTCCTATAGACAGACAGACAGATAGATGGATAGATGGATGGACAGACAGAGAGAGGTAGAGACAGAGACAGAGAGAGACAGAGAGAGGGAGAGAAAGACAGACACAAAGAGGGAGAGGGAGAGGGAGAGAGAGAGAGAGAGAGAGAGAGAGAGAGAGAGAGAGAGAGAGAGAGAGAGAGAGAAACATAGATAAAGCATGAGGTCCTTAATGGTGGGTGTGGTAGGCAGAGAGAAACTAAAGCATGGATAAAATTATTCCCTAGCACAGGAAGGAAGAAGGCTCTGATAATGCAGATCAGTGTAGTTCTGTGGTTCTACCCTTTATGGAGATAATCCAGTCAGAAATCCAAATTATGTCAAAAATTCCTAAAGGCTAAATTTTCCCTATAAATCTGCTCCAGGCCCATGGCTTAGACATCGCTCTCCTTTGGATCGTTCACAAAGGCACTCTGTCTCTTGGTGTCTTTCCCTTTACCCCTTCTCCATCCCCCATGGTATCTCTCCTCACCCCACTCTGCTTCCCAACCCCATTTCCCCTCCTTACAGCTAACTAACTCTTTGAGGGGGCTAAGTCCCTTTCAGGATTTAGCCTGTCAGCTAAGGACATGCTCCAGCCTCATGGGGCACCTTCTTTCTCCTGGGTAATTGTGAGTTCCACTTTTCCATCATTAATTATTAAAACCTCTTTCTATACTTTCCCAACCCTATTTCATATTTTCTATTCCTGGTGTCTATTGTCTCTCTTCATTTTGTCTCTAACTCTTCTCCTAAATAACCCTGTCTTTTGCCAAAGAGAATGGCCCCTGAATTCTTCACATAATAGAACTTCAGCATTTGATGCTTCTCCTAAGCACATCACCTGGTGTCTACATCAGCCACATCAGATAGATACGAAATATATGTGTATATGTGTGTATATATACAAAGACAGAGACCTTTTCTGTATGTAGTTCATGTTGTTTCTCTTTATTATTTCACCTTCCTTTGTATCCCCCAGAGTTTAGCACAGTGCCTAGAACATAGTAGGCCCTTAATAAATGTTTGTTGCTGACTGACCGAGGCCCTCTACCAAAGTAGATCAGGACCTGTTCTGGAACTTAGGGACTTTTAGAGCAAGGACTTGGGGGAGGGGAGAAGAGAAGAGGGTTGTGGGAAAGAAAGGAAGGAAACAAATATTTATTTAGCACCTACTATGTGCTAGGCATAGTTCTAAGCATTTTACAAATATTATCAAATTTACTCCTTATAATAACCCTGGGAGGTCAGTCCTATTATTAATCCTGATCTATAATTGAGAAAACTAAGATAAACAGACATTTGTTTGTTTATCTTAGCTGCTAAATATCTGAGGCCAGATTTAAATTCAGGTCTTCCTGACTGTGTCACCTAGATGCATCTAAGAGGGGCACTGAAAGTTTAGTCAGCTTATTCAGTAATTCATACAATCAGTACAGGTCAGGGATAAAGTTTGAACCCATCTTAAAGAAAAAAAAATTAAATTCCAAGACTGGTTCAAGCTGTCCTTATAGGTTTATCATTGTTCTGATGGTCAAGGGAGACCTGTGCTAATAAAGCATCCAAACACAGAAAAATGCTTAAATATAGGGGGGAAAATATAAGAGCAAGCTCTGGATGGAGCATGGGATAGATGAGCAGATTTTAAAACCAACAAGGTGAACCCTAGATTTTCCTTATGCTAGAGATCTTGGGGAAATAGAGTAAATGGTCTTTGCTCAAGTACATGGAGCTCTTATCACCCAGGTCTCAGATTCTAAGTGTCAAGGTGACAGGAAGTGAGACATGTTCAGGGCCCTCCCCAAGGAAAGCCAAAGTTGGTCAAGTTTTCCGGCTGATGAGAATTAAAAAGAAAAAAACCAAAACAAAACACAAAACACAAAACTGCCTTCAAAATCTTGCTGGTGATTAAACTACAAGGGTGGAGTATTCCCTTAGCCAACCCCAGGAAGTGTTCTATTCAAAGCTATTCATTAGATCTGGGCTGTACAAATAATTAGTTTTGTCTGAATTCATAACCTTCTTAAGCTGAGAGCTGATGGGCCCAGGTGGGACTACCAGGCTAAGAGCAAAGGGAGCAGTTCAGTCATTACTATAGAAACACCAGGGCTTTATTTATTTTATTTTAAAAGCACAGAACAGCTGAACCACTGTCCAGCAGACAATGGGACTGGCGTCACCGACAAACCATCTGGGTGAATAAAGGGTGGCCCCAAGTGACTGGTGAAACCCAAGGTGCTTTTTTCTCAGCTGCAAATCCAGATCGACAGCGTGGAGAGGAACCACACAGCAAGACCCTTATAAGTCCAGAGCTCTGTGGGGGTTTGGGAGGGGATATATCCCTGACACAGCCAGACCCTCAGCAGATGTTTCCTGGGCTGAGCAGGGCTCTGTCACCTAAGGAAGGTTGAGGCCCCAGCATTTGGCAACAGAGTAAGAGGAGAAAGGGCAGGTAGTTTAAACTACTGGCCTTACTAGCTCTCCCTGAAAAATATACTAAGATCTGAGACAAAGAAAAAGTTTCCAAAAGTTTCTAAAAAACAAAAATAAATAAAAGAAGTTACAAGAAGATTGAATTTATCAAGCATTCATTATGTACCTGCTATAGCCAAAGTACTTTGGAAGTTTGAAAATTGCATTGAAAAAAATTGGATGGTTTTCATCATAATTTTTTTAAATAGAAAAATAAAGACCTGACAATGGTCGTGTGAAAGCAAAAAATAATAATATCTAATAATAACAATAGGTAATATTTATATAGTGTTCCAGTCACTCTGTTGAGCATTTTACAATTAATTGGTTCTCACAACAAGCCTGGGAAGGAGGAGTTTTTATTATTCCCATTTTACAGATGAGAAAACTGAGGCAAACAGCACTGAAGTGACTTGCCCAAGATCACAGAGCTAGTGTCTGAGAACAGATTTAAAATCAGGATTTCCCGACTTCAGGACAGAAGTCTATCCACTGCTCCATTTAACTGCCCCCAATAAACTATTAGTTTCTTTTTTTTTTTTTCTTTATGCTTTGTAGAATTATAGATTTCGAGCAGGAAAAACTGAGTCCCAAAGATGGAAAGTGACTTGCTAGCATCACATGGGTAGAAAACATCAGAGGTAGAATCTGAGCCCAGATTCTTATTCCTTACATAGACTACTCTGTTTGCAGTGCCTGTTAACCCATCTTTCCAATTTCACCTCTAAGACCCACTACTTTCATGAAGTTTTCTCTAATTGTCCAGACCTCTCTTGGAGGTGTTAATTCTTTTCTAAATTCCTATACTCTTTAGAGTCTGCAGTCCATTCTGAGGTCTAATTTGTATATTACTGCTTAACTGCATTCTGTAGGCAAATTCTCTTATAAACTCCAGGGCAAGAGAAGACAAAAAAAAAAATCTTAATTTTTTCTTCTTAGACTAGTATTCTTCCAAATTCAATAGAGTAAATGTTCAATACATAGCTATTGAATTAAATTAAAACAAACTTTAAAATTTTAAGTTAAATCTCAAAGAGATATTCTAGTTTCAAGAGGCCTGGTTTTGGGGTTAGATGACCTCATTTTGAATCACGTCACTAGTTACTGTGTGACCTACAGCAAGCCAATAATACCTTTGAGCTTCTCTACCCCCTAACCAGCACTGCAAAGTAGATAGCACACTGGGCTTAGAACTGAAGTGTTCTGGTAAATGTTTAACAGCTGAATCTCTGGGAGGTAAGGGGGGAGGAATGTACTTATGACACACTTTTAATCCTTATTATCTACATTTTCTTCATGAGTTTATTAATTCTAGATAATGAACAGAATAAGTCAAACCCTATAGCATCTGCCAATTTCTGATATGTAAATACTCACACAGGACAGCACAATGGGTAGAGTGCCCCACAGATTGGGTCTAGAATCCAGAAGAGCTGAGTTCAAAACCAGTCTCAGATACTTACTAGCTGTGTGTCTCACAGCTAGCGTGTGACAAGTCACTTAACCTTGTTTACCTCAGTTCCTTTATTTGTAAAATAAACTGGAGAAGGAAATGGCAAACCACTCCAGTATCTTTGGTAAGAAAACCCCAAATAGGGTCACAAAAAAGTCGAACATGACTGCAAAAAAACTTTAAAAAATGCTTATATTGGAAATTTAGCAATTGGTTCTCAAGTGCCAGTAAGAAGCTGGTTCTAGCACCTACCTGGCTTAGAAGTAGGAAAACCGAGGCTCAAATGTTACCTTTAGGTAGCCACTAACTATGAGAACCCAAGCAAATTAAACCTCTGCTTGCTTCAGTTTCCTCATCTGTAAAATGAGGGGTTAGGCTTGATAGCTTTTTAAAGTACCACCCAAACCTAAATCAATAATCCTTTATAAAATATAGGAAATAATACTTCTACTGCCTATCACCCAGTGTTGTAAGGAAAACTTTTTAATAAAATATAAAGCACTATGTAGAAATATAAGCTGGGGAGGCTTTTATTAACAGCATGGCTTTGTGAAGACAAAAACCTATCATTCCTTTCTTTCCTCATTGACTCACTAAATAAATATTTATTGGCTTCCTACCACAAGTAAGATACTGCACTGGAAACTGTGAGGGGGTTGCAATGAGCATAATACTCCCTGTCCTCAAGCAGTTTACAATGAAATGAGGATGATAGCATTGTATTGAAATTCATTATCATAAAACCTGACCACATAAATTATAACAGGACTTTAGAGAAAAGTGCTATCCCTTTTTATTGGTGACATCAAGAAAAGCTTAGGGAGAGACAGCAGCATTCCAGTTAGCTTTTGAAGAATGGGTGGAATTTAAGCAGACTAATGTAAGAAGATATTAAAGAGATAAAAAGAATAAACAAAAATAGTAAGTATTCTATAGGAATAATACTGGATGGTTACAAGATAAAGCAAGAAAAGTAAAAGTAGGATAAGGTAGATCAAGCTGATTATTAAAGACAGGATAAGGATTGCATATTTAGGAGAGTAGCAGGGGTGGCAAAAAGCAAATGAAACTAGTGGCAGGGAGATCATTTAAAAGGCTGTGATCCACAATGAAGTGATGAATTTGCACAGCCCATCCTTATTTGATCCAAGGTAGGTGCAGTCATGGCATCATCTCCCTGATGTCATGGACCTTTTTGAGAAGGAAGGACAAACAATAATCTCTGAGTACAGATGAAACTGGTCAATTGAGCAACACAATTGAGCAACAAGAAAAACTCCTTCTTGCACATCTTTCCTTTCTTTTTTCCTTCCTTTATTCTTTTTCTTTTTTCCCTTCTTTCTTTTTTCCATTCCTTTTATCTATTTTTTCTTTCTTCCTCTCTCTCTCTTCCTTTCTCCTTCTTTCTCTGTTTCTTTCCTTTTTTTCTTTCCTTCTTCCTTCCTTCCTTCCTTTCTTTCTCTCTCTCTTTCTTTTTCTCTCTCTTTCTTTTTCTTTCTTTTCTCTCTTCTGTCCACATAGGATATCATATCCTTACCTTTAGATATCCAAAGCTATGTTTTTTTTGGGTTTTTTTTTTTGGGGGGGGGAGATCACTAAAACTTCCAAAAATTTCTTGGAGTGTACTAGCCAGACTTTTTTCTTCAGGACCATGCCTTAAACCCAGATCACTCTCCCTCTCATTGATTGGTCAATAATAAGTCCCAGGACAAACTCAATTACTCATTGTTTGGGCCCTGATTGACTTAGAGAGAATGTAAAACGCAATTGTTTCTGTTTTGGCCAGAAACCCTGAGATTCTTTCTCTCCCAGATAGATTTTTTTTTTCTTTCAGTAGGTTAAAGAGCCATTCTTTGCTTTAATTCTTACCTAGCCTCAATCACTAAATGGGTATTGCCTCAGTCAGACTAAGACCTGGGAAAGACCTTAGCTTAAAAAAGGCCAAGGTCATCCATTTCATCTAAGGCCATCTCCAGTCCTCCTGATCTACATCTAGCTCAGATAGCTCTCAAGGGGAAAGTGAAACTGGTAATCTTGTTAGGCCTCCTTCACTTAAATCCAATTCACTTGCATGTCATGGTATCACCTCCCTGATGCCGTCCTCTTCAAAAAGGAAGGACAAACAACAATATCAAGGTTTGAACTAGATAGTGATGAAAGTAGGAGTAGAAAGGAAGGAATAGATGAAAGACAGATTATGGAGGGAATATCAATAGGGGCCAGGTCACATTAAATTGTGTGATTTTCCAAGGGTATGAGAACAATACTCTGAACCCAGAAGCTGTTAAATTGGAATGAATTGTTGAGTGTCTTTGTGACAGGTTGGACACAGAAGATGAAATCAAGAGAGAAGAAAGAGATTTAATTTTTCATCTTGTAAAAGCTAACAATCTTGGCAACTAGGAGAACAATGATGTCATTTCTAGAAATAGGGGAATCATATGATCAAAGGCATAAAATGGAAGTAATCTTTAAAGTCACCCACTAATTTTAAAATTCAAAAAAACTAAGACCCAGGGGAGTTGTGATATTCCTAATGTCATTCAGTTAATAAGCAACCAAGTCAGGATTTAAACTAGAGTTTTATTTAAACATAACAAAATGATCTTTATACCACAACACCATTTTTCTCCAATGTTATAGATTTGGTTTGGCAGAAAATTACTGAGCTAAATCTTGGACATATTGAGTTTGGGGGATCATCAAGGTGTTCAGATAATATCTACCAGACAGTTGGGAATAAAGGGCTGAGTCTACAGAGAAATAATTAGGGCTAATATAAAAATAATAGATTCAGCTTTGTAGAGATGATGATTTAAACTGTGAGGACTTATGAGATAGCCAAAGGAAAGGAGATAGAGAATCTAACAAATCTGATTTCCTAGTATGATATTGTGTAAAAAAGTTGGATGGATTCAAGAAATAACTAATGTAGTGTCCCTGAAACTGAACAAAACTTTTTTATTCTTTTCTGCAAGATTAATCAGGAAAGTGCTAGATTAAGATGCTTTTGATTATTCAATTGCTAAGTGAATGGAACCAAATTCTCTCACTTCTAAGTTCTCAGTATCTCTTGGGGGATGTAAGAAATCATAAACTCAAATGCACTAGACAAAGAGTAGGAGAGACCTTTTTTTAATGCTATGTACCAAAACAATTTCAAATGACTGATTTCATGTCCTTCCAAATATTACAGCATTCTTTTTCTACCCCAATTTTCCCATGTTTTAACAATGCAAAAGTGAGATGTTCTTTCCCATTCCAAAAGAAAGGGTGAGTTGTTTTCTGCCCAAATGGTATTATTAGAAGATTTTATTATTCTGAGGTCTGTTTCTCTTATCTCAAGAAGTTTCTAAGAACTGGTTGATCTGGTTTATAGATAAAGAGGGAAAATGCTGAATAGGGACCCTGAACCCCAAACTGGTAAGGAGTATTTTATGTCCCCCTAAGATATATTTATATTTATGTATGTATATATGTATGTGTATGTATGATATATTTATATGGGTATATATGTATATAAATGTGTGTGTATGTATATATGTACAGTAAATGGAATTTCCATTTTTCTTTCTTTTCAGGTCACTATTCTAAGAAAGATTTGGGGCAACACTGAAGAATATACAGTGGTTTCTGTCTCTCGTGGCTCTGGGTAGATAAAGGGATGGTTGCACAGATAAACAAACAGGCAAACACAGTGTAACCACAGATACTTGCCTTTGATGCTTCTCTTCAGAAAATTTCCATTTGATACTCATTGCTTATTGGTTCCATTTATCTCTTGCTAGTCCCTAGCAAATGCAACTGACCTGCATTCTCACCCTGTATACAGATCACATTGTTTTAGAGATAGAATAGTGCTCATTTCACTATTTCCTTTTTTTTCCTTCTTCCTATTGTATCTTCACAATTCTTGTTTCTCTGGACAGGTGAATGGCAAAACAGCAGGAAATATTCTGCTTCTAGTCCCATCTTGAATGGTTAGTGATGGAACTGACAATGTACTGGTTTCTTAGCACCTGAAAGGTACATGTGATTTGGTCTTGTGGCCTTCATTTTATAATAGTGGAAATAAAGGCCAAAAGAGATGATAATGACCTTGACCAAAGTGACTTTTCCAAACCTGGGCCATAACTCACATCCCATCCAGGAAAACAGTAAGAGGAGACAATAAAACTCTCTTCTTATGCTCAACTTCAGTCAGCCATGTTTCTTGTCTGCTTTAGTACACCATGAATCAAAGGACATAATGAATTTGGAGCTGTCACACACAAACAAATGAATATGATTATAGGGCAGGGGGGAAAGTTGGAATAAAACTCAGGTGTTTGAGTCTAGAAAAGAGAACACAGGCAGGGCAAGTCCAGTAATCCTCCTCATATTCATGAAGGATTATTAAGTGGCATTTGAAGCCAATAATTCAACATTTTCACATTCAACAGATCTGAAACAGAGTTCATTATGTGCCCACCCCCAAATCATCCCTTTTTCCCTCACTTACATATTTTTATCAAAGGCACCCCCATCCTTCCAGACAATCAATTTCAAAAGTTATGAGTTAGATGCTTCTTTGTTATCTCTCCTTGTTGGTCATACACATGCATAGCCATGGGCTGCATAAGATGGTACTCAATGAGAAAGCATTTCCAGTGGGATTTCTGATTCCTCACAGTACAAAGAGCAATGTGAGCATTCCCTCATGTTGTGCAGCTTGCCCAGTATGCCCATGCTCCTTATTCAAGCAGTTCCCAAATCTTGTTAATTCTATTCTGACAGCGTCTCTAGTATCAGTCTTGCATCTTGCAACAGTCTCCTACTTGGTCTTATATGACTCCAGCCTCTCCCCACCCCAATAAAATCTCCATTAAAGTGCCAGTTTCATAAGTGCATATCTGACCATGCAAATACCCTGCTCTAATCTTTTCTTGGCTTCCTTTTGTCTCTATGATAAATTTAATTGCTCTTTGGCTTTTAAAGTCTTGCACTATCTCCCTTCAATTTATCTTTCTCTCTCAAGAGATTTCCCGTCATTCCTCCAGCACAACTTCTATGTTCCATTGCTTTTCCTTGAGAATTTCATTTGCATTGACTGTCCTACATGTCTGGAATGTTCTTTTTTCCAGTTTCTTTGGAATTCTATCCCAAATCTGCTCAAAGGTTATCCTCCTCCATGAAGGACTTTTACTGATCTGAACACTTGTAAGTGTTCTTTCTCCATCAAGATTATTTTGCATTTACTTTGTATGAATTTCAAACATATATTATCTATGGGCGTGTTGTTTTCCATGTGTGCAGCATCTCCTTCTGAACTCTTCTAAGGCAACCAAATGGTGTAATGAATAGAACCCTGGGTCCAGAGTTAGGAAAAATTGCTTACTATCTTAATCTTTGTTCCCTTCAGTTTCCTCAACTGTAAAATGGGAATAGCAATAGCTCCTACCTCCCAAGGTAGTTGTGAGAATCAATATAATATTTGTAAAAACACTTAGAGTGTTTGGCACATAGTAGGTACTATATAAATATTTATTCTCTTCCCTTCACCTCTCTATAGGTACAATACCTAGCAATTGATAAATACTTTTCACCTCAGGATTCTAGGGATAACTGAAGAGCTGGGGATTACTAATATCCATGAGTCCCCATCCAATGTGCCTTCCAATTTAAATTAACCAGCTAATATCTCCCCAATATCAATAGATCAATTTACAAAGGAGTAAATTACTGATAAAGGATACAAAACATAGAAATTATACTGCACACACTCTCACCATGTAGATTTAGCTTAAAGCGGTTGTTACAAACCAAAGAATTTTCCTCCCCTTCCCACCCTCCACCAGGTAGGGAGATATTCTTACTCCTGGGAGTCCTTTTTGTCCTTCTTAGAGTCTCTATCAAGTACACTTCTGAGTTGAGGATTAAACCAGTTTTTCCTTTGCTCAGTTGTCTTGATTATTGGATTGATTCAATACTGAACTAGGTCAAGCAGGATACTTCTCGAGGCTTTGCTTTCCTGGCTTTTCTCTACTATTGTTGCCCCTGACTCTAACACTCTGCTAATAGGTGAGATCTCAAATGACTCTGATGGATCTCTCTTTCTCATAGGTCAATGAGATGCGTTAACTGCAGAATGTTCCTTCAGCTATGAAGAGGAAAGAATAAATTCAAAGAAACCAAAAGAAACAGGAATGCCATAGATTCATGAATATAAGATGGTCAGGTAAGAAATAGACCTGTCTATGCTTCTCCACCTTGAGAAATACAGCAATCCTCCCCACTTTAAAACTATCTGGGAAGGGAGTTACCATCATCCTCCCAAGTTATTTTTATGTATTTTCGACTTAGTTCAGCAGCCAAATAAATGGCTGTTTGTAGCCATGCAGTAAAATGGAAATAGAGAATATCTTTCTAGGCCTTGCACTAGGAAGAGGGGAGGGATGAGAAGGGCTCTCCCAATACAAAAGCCCACAAGTAGACTCATTATGCTTCCACATGGATTGGAACCAGGCAGGACATATTGGACATGTTCTAAGGTCTGGCCCTTCACTGGCCAATCCATTTCTTACTGATGTAAATTCCTAGAAGGCAAGGGCTGCTGTGGTTTTTCATGTTCATTTTTTTTTTCTTCTTTGTAATATCAATGTGTAAGAAAGTCCCTAGCATGTAATAGGTACATAATGAATGTTTATTGAATTAAAAAGAACTTCCCTAATGAAAAGTACTGATAAGTATCAGACTAGATTATCAAAGAATTACACAGCACATCTTATCCTGGAGATTCTCATTGTCCTCCCTATCTCTGGTCTATACCCTCCCCAAGCTACCCCTCAGACTTTTGGGCCTTGTTGCCTTTGCTGCCCCTTAACATTGCTGTGATTTTCCATCCATCCTGAAGGCAAACTTTCTTTTATGTTGTCTTCCCCAGTTGAGTTCTTCAAGGTCAGGGACTATTTGTCTTTTCCTGTTTATATCCTTAGCACTTAAGATAATACATGACATACAATAAGCACTTAATAAGTGCTTCATTCATTCATTCACATGTAATGCTAGGTCATTAATATCAGAAGCTATTTCATTGTTGTATATCCAGTACTTGCCACATCTCTAGCACAAAACAGGAGCTTTAATGCCTTTTGGTTTGTTGATTGATTGACTAATTTTTAGGAGGAATTGCTGCCTTTTCAAGAGAGCCTGAGGTCATAGTTTTGTTTCTAAACAGGGAATCATATTAATAAATGACTTCTCAAGGTATATTCCAGCTTATTAATAGTATACAGATGTATTCAAACAGACCTTGGCAAATGTAGATTACATCTGTAGGCGTAAATGGAAATCATGACATACATCACATCCACACACATACACACACATATTATATGTTCATAAATATGCATGTGTCAAGGAATTGATGTGAGAACTGTCTAATAAAAAGGAGTATAAAGTCAATGCTAAATATGCCATAAGAGTTATGAAGAAATGGATAATAATAGCCTGTTGTGCTAATATATACACCAAAAGGTCAAGATACTTTCTTGTGTCTCAGAGTCTCAGTGCTTGTAGAAGTGCTGGCAGTCTTTCTGCATTTCTGTGGTATTCAGAGCCCTTTTCCAGGGGTTATAGAGGAGAGATCCATTAGCTGAGGGGGTGAAAAGGAGAATCATATCATCCTTTCCTTGTTAGTGGAAGACATCATATATATCATTAAGGAATTTTAATCTTATCAGTGGCTTGGAGAAGCAGTATAGCATAGAGAAAAGAGACCTTGACCTATCAATATCAATCAATCAGCAAACATTTATTAAGTACCTACTGTGTAGCAGACACAGTGCTAGAAACTAGGGATGTAAGTACAAATAATAAAGCAGTCCCTACTTAGAAGGAAACCTGATTTTGAATGCAAACCCTGCAACTTAATTCCTCTATGATGGGCAAGTCCCTTAATCTCCCTGGGACTCAATTTCTTCATCCATAAAATGAAGGGGTCAAGCTAGATGATTTCCAAGGTACTTTCCAGCTCTAGATACTCTAAATAGAGCCATGTTGGCTCTTTATTCCATTTTTGCTGAAATTGAGGTTTGCCCCAAAATAAATATTTTTGAGGTTCCAGTTCAATTTCTAAACATAAGACTAAGTCCAAGCTCATTTCTTGGTCTGTTTCATAAGAATTTCCACAGTAATAAACAACAATTGGCTTCTATTAAACAATGAAGCATTGTGGTATAATGGAAAGATAACTAACTTAAAATCAAGAAATCTGCATTTGCATCCCAGCTCTATTACTTCTCAGTTATGTGATCATGGGGCAAGTAATTCAACTTTAAGAACCAATTCTTCCAATTAACATTTTTATCTATAAAGTAAGGATAATGATGCTTATACTATTTATCTGAAAGGATTATTATGAGCAGTATTTTTATTATGCTTTAAAGTGATATGTAAATGTGGATATTACATTGAATACCACACTTGCAGATGTAAAACTAAAAACCAACAATGTTCTTCCAAGGTAGAATAATTGGAATAATCCATACTTTTAGGTCTTGTTTATAATTACATTTTCATAAGATTTCTTTTGTTTGTTTTTATATTAAGATACTCAGCTTTCTTTTGTGACCGTATTTAAATGACAGTTTAATTTGATGATGGACCTCTAGAGACTGATCTCAGCTAAGTGGTACAAATGGGTAGAATACTGGGTCTGGGATGAGAAAGATGAGTTCAAATCTAGTCTTAGATACTTACTAACTGTGTAAAACCCTTAATCACTTAATTTTTGTCTTCCTTGATTTCCTCAACTATAAAATGGAGAATAGTATCTACCTCACAAGGTTGATGTAAGGATGAAATGGAATGATAATTATAAAATGCTAAGGGCCAGATACATAGAAACTTAATAAATTATTATTCCCTTCTCTCCTATGACATACCTCCAAAGGTGCAGGGAGCAGCCCACCTATGCTTTCTCATCCTGCCTAACTTTCATTCGTGTCTTATTGTATATTCTTTACAGGGAAGATGGTCAATAGTGTGGAGGCTTTATCTAAAACTTTTAATGTGTTCTATCTCAAATATCCTTTGTTCTTGCTAAGTAATTGAACATCCTCTTTTCTAGTTATGTGTCTCTCTGATGAAATTTTTGATGTCATTCTACATAAACAACTTTGTTGCTAATTATGCTACCACCTCTTCATGCCCAGCTGGTGCTTTTTCATTGTCCTTTGGGTCAATTTTTTATGGCATTCCGCAATGTGCAGTCATATCATATCAACAAAAGTATAGTGATGTTAAAAAGATGGGCCTTTGTTCCAGAGACAAGGTTGTATTTTATTAAAACATATGCAATTTCCAAAGTACAATACTTACTGCTTTTTTTCTCTCATTCAATTTAATGGCTGAATAATGATGTATGTAAATTTCTACAAGGATGTCTGAATTTACATCATCCTGCCTTTCACACTGGGATCATAGGTCCAGCCAACACTTCCTAAATCCAGTAATGAAAAGCAACAAGTACTTATTAAGGGCATTCTTTGTGTAGACATGATCCTAGGTGTTAGTGGGTACAGAGACAGAAAAAAAATTGGACCTACCCTCAAAGGACTTGCCATTCTATGAGGCACAAAGTCACTAACAAATAATTAAGTCCAGTCCAGTAGAACCTCTAATTCATGAATTTTCTAGTTTTTTTCTCTGCTTAGAAAGCCAGTAGTATGCATACATACACACACACACACACACACACACACACACACACACATTCCTAAAACATTTACCTGTCTCCTTTTGTTCTTAGTAGGCTGTCATCTATATGTTGGGCTACTTGCAAATTAGGTAAGAAATTTCCAGTTGAATTTAAGACTTTTTCCTGATTCATGTCCCACTTGCAGTTGCAATACAAAGGACTACATAATCACACCCACACCCACTCGTACACTCACAAGAATTCAATTTAGTGTAGTCAACCAGGAAACTGATTTTGTAGTAAACTTGCCAATAGACAAAATACATGAATAGTTCAGCAGTTTTTATTAATCCAGATGTTTCAGCATTCTAGGCCAAGTACTAGTGGCAGGGATGGTAGGCAAGAATAGTTCCTTGCAGAAAGGATTTATAAGAGGAATGGACTTTACTAGCCCAGATGCTTAGATCTTCTTGAGCTAGTGAAGCAGAATTTGGAACCTAATTTGGCATTCTTAGGCAAGATTGTCCTTTGTAGTGTGTATGTCTATGCAGATTTATGAGTCTATAATATATAGGTATGTAGAATGTCTGCATTAACATATGCCTCCAACACAGGCAATATACATTTGCCTAAATACATTTGTGCATGTCCATGTTGAGTCTTAAGCCTGAAGTTATAGAATCCAAGCACAAATAAAAACAATAGCAATCCAATACTTATGCCTTGAATCTAGATGAAATCACGATTCTAAGAATTAGAAGGGATTTTAGAAGTTATCTAATCCTGCTTATATTTGAACAAAAATTCTTTCTATAGCATAAATGAACAAAAGAATGAATGAATGAAAATACATTTGCCAAATATTTACTACTATGTGCTAGCCAGTAGAGATGCAAGTGAGAAAAAAAAAATTAGTTGTTGCCTAGAAGGATCATGTATTCTTACAGGGAAAAATAACACATAAAAGAGAAGATAGGAAAGTTAAATATACAATATCATAATTTGGAAATGACCAGAAAATAAGAGTAGTGGCTCAATTCTGGACAATAGAAGGGTAAAACTCATCTCTCAGAACCAAGAGTCCCAGGGCAAAAAAAGGGCATGAGGAAGATGGCCAAAACATGAGGCATAGTTTGAAAATGGACAGCAAATGGTAGAGTAGTCTAGTTCTGAGCAAGATGACAAGTGCTTATTTAGCTTTTGCTTAATTCCCTACAGAAAAGGAGGGACTAAGCACCCCCAATACAGGCCATTCCATTTTTTACTATCTCTAATTCTTGGGATATTCAAGAAGAATTAGATCCTCTGGCATGAGGGCTTATTCTTTTCCATCCTCCTTTGGTATCTACCTGGCACCCAATTCTAACTGATGGCTCCAAGAAGTTGTAGTACGTGCAACAACCATACTCAGAAAACTGTCTGAGCACATGGGCTAAACCAAATTGAGGGTAACCTGCCACCAGCCTCAGTCTCATGGATGAGTTAAGGAGGTGTCTGCCCCAAGCATATGAAGATGCAGCACTTAGAGTTTGAATTCTATTCTAAATTTAATTTTAATTTTAAACATTGAAGATCCCAAAGTTAACCAATGCATCCTGGGCCAAAGCCAGGCATCTGGACTCGTGTCTTGTCACGAGGCTGTGATGATTCTGGAATACAGAGTGAGGATGACTCATTTGTGCAATTTTGCCTCCCTTAAATCTAATTCACACACAAGCCAAGACATCACCCCATAATGTCATTGGTCTTCTTTGAAAAGTAAGGACAAACTACATCTCTAATTGTTAGGAAGTTTTTTCTTTCATTAAGCTGAGATTTTCCTCTTCACAATTTCCAGTCATTGCTCCTACTTTTCTCTGGAACCAACCAGGACTAGTTGAATCCCTCTCACAAATGGCATCCCTTCAAATATTTGAAGATAGTTATCACTTCACCACAAAATCTTTTTTTTTTCTTTTCCCCAGACTAAACACTCACATTTGCTGCAATTGATCTTTATAAAGCATGAACTCAAACTCCTTCACCTTCCTGGTTGACTTCTTCTGGACCCTGAATAATTGGTATCATCCTAATGGGATTTACCTGCATGAGAATATTACTAACATCACTCTCTCCTTTGCATTTAATTTTGATTTAGTCTTTATACATTCATTTAATAAATATTCATGGAGAATCTACTATGTGAAAAACACTCTAATAATTTACATTTGTATAGAATTTTAATAGTAACTGGCATTTCTATAGAGCTTTACAAAGCACTTTCCTCAAAACAACCAACCCTGTGAATTTTGCAAAAATTATCTCCATTTATAGTGGAGGAAATGGATGCAGAAAGACAAGATGCCTTGTCCAAGGTCACCTATTGAATGTCAGAATCATAATTGAAACACTGTTCTTCTGATTTCTGATTCCTACATGTGAACTTTTCTCTATACCCACCTTGGTCTATGACTTACAAATGTTTTCATGCTCATTATACTATTTGAATCTTAAAAAAAATCCTGAAGGGAAGGCAAGGAAGGTACCACCTTCTTGGTTTTACATAGGACAAAAGGGAAGCTTCTAGAGATTAAATGACAAGAATGACCAGTATGACTTGAACCCTGATCTTATGCTCTTTACATTGTATTACTCCTCAGAAGCAGTGCTCTTTTCAATCTGAAAAAAAAAAAAAAAAAAGGCTGTGGGTACTCACTGGAATGAATAAATTTCAACTTTTCTATGTCTAAGTTGGCAGTTATTAGTTAAAAAGATCAAAATTCATCACTTGGTGGCTGACATTCTGGGGAAAAGCATCTCTGAGCTTAACTAGGCAGTTGTTTGGACAAAACATTGTCCCTAGGCCCAAATCTTTGTCATTTGGTGGTATCTATTAAAACTTTTATTCTGTTGGCACCCCTTAATTACATCCCTTTTCCCAAATAAGAAACACTAGGATAGGAGTATAGTAGAGTCTCAGAAATTAAAGGAATGCCTGGAATTGATTTTCAGGGCACTTGACAGTTTTTTTTAAAAAAAGGTTTTCATAACTAATTTAATTCTTAAAACCATAAGGGAGGGTTTCCTGGGATTCTGGTTCTTCAGCTCACTGGGAATTGGAGAACAGAGACAGGCCATAATCTGGCAAAGAAGAGTAGATTCAGCAACCAAACTAGAAAGTTTCAAATAAAGCTTCTACTCTGAAGCCATGGTTTTGGTTGAAGTTAATAATATAATTGCCCACAATTTCACAATAAAGCAATACTGTGACCATTCTAACTTTAGAGAAACTGAGGAAATTACTTGAATATTTTTAACAAACTTGTGTGAACAGACACAACCTCAGATGGGGACCAAGCAAAAACAGTGAGGGTGATTTGTAAATGAAGAAAACTTGAGAATCAATTTTAGTTTTTCTGGTGGAATAGAATTTTTTTTTTTTTACACTTAAACAATCTCTAGAAACATTTTATGAATTTAGCCTACATCACCTTTTTGTTTCTAGGCAAATATAAGACAAATATGTGGCCATTGTGTTATTGTAGATAATGGAGAAAATATTATAAGGCATTTTGGATAATATTTTCCAGAGACTCTGAATCTTCAAAGCTAAGAATATCTTGTCAGGTTAAAGGGAATGCTCTAGAGAGATTGAAGCAAAAGTGAAGGTCTGCAAGAGTTAAGACAAACAATTGAAATGTAAAGGTGAAGGCCTTCAGATGCAAAATAGACATTCTCAACTCTATTAAAAAAAAAAAAAAAGTCTGAGGTTTGAAGAGTTCAATTGCATATGAAGAGGTCAATGAGACAATGAACTTTCCACCAGAACACAGATTGCTTTCATACATATCTTTATCTTTAGTCACTCATTTATAAAAGATCCCCAAAGGATAATGGGAAGGGAAATTGACTGAATTAGAACTGATCATCCTAAGACTAGGAGTTTTTTGAGTCTGAGTACTTAAGATCCTATCTATCTCTCTATCTATGGATGTATATTGATGCAACATCTTTCTTAAGTTCCAGTAGCCGTAGAGGGATGCCAATTCAATTCAACAACTACTCACTTACTGCTTTGAATAAATTTTGCTGGGAACTAGGGACAGTGTTACAAATAAAGCAGTACCTGCTTTCAAAAAGAGTATACTTTATTGTACATTTGTGGGTGAGATGGAAGAGGGGGAAGAGGAAGGAGAAAAACAAAATCTATACAGATAATTAAAAACAAAATTATACAAAGTAAATAAAAAGCATCTGAGGGTGGGGGGAGAAAGTGCTAACAGCTAGTAGTGCGGGGGGGGGGGAATTCCTATAGAAGTGGAACTTGAATTGAGATTTGAAGAGAGCCATAGTGGAAGACAGAACTTTTGAGACATGTTAAAAAGTAAAGAGAGGTGAGAGATAGAATTCAGTGCTTGGAGAAGACTATTTCCCAGTTATTTCACATTACTTCCTATTATAGATTCTATTTTCCAGCCAAGCTGGCTGGAAAATAATGTGAAATAAATCTGAAAAATAGTTGGGAGCCAGATTTTTAAAAATTGTATGTCAAATAAAGTCACTTTGTAATTTGTCCTAGAGGTACTAGAGAGCCACAAACATCTTTATTGATTTCATTTATTTGTTTGTATGTTTATTTATCTATGCATTCATTGTTTGTTTGCTAATTCATTTATTCATTCATCTGTTTGTGTATTCATTCATTCATTTATTTATTTTGACTGGGGTTGGGGTGGGGAGGTGGGGCAAGATCCAAACACACTTCTAGACTACTAATTTGATGGTTATCTAGAAGAGAAATTGGAGAAGGGAGAAAGTAAAGGTCATTTAAGAGGCTGTTTGCAGCAGTACAAAATAGAAGTGATGAGGATCTCTGAGTTAAAGTGGTGAGAAAAGAAGAGATGTGATAGGTTCTGTGGAAGTAGAATCAAATAGGTTTGGCAACTGATTAGATATGAATTGTTTTAACTCTTAAACCCAATTATACTCCACCCTATAATTAGGCCTTAAATGTACTTCTTTATTGAGCTCCTTCAAGAGTCAGAGTCCACACCAAGTGAGTAGAGGAAGACTCCACCTTAATGAAATCTTGCATGATTCAGTATACTAAGTACTACAGATAATAAAATGAATTTTAGAAAAGTCACCAAAATTCTAGAACCTTCTCAGCAGGCTAGAGATCCTGTCCTTGTGATCACAGTGGGTTCACAGAGAGATATTGCCATAGGTTTTTAGTGGAGTCATTGTAGAAGTGACCCTCAGTCCTTACACCATTGTGGACACACAGATAGATAACCTCACCATTAAAGAGACAGAAATTAGAAAATGTGCATTCTCCCTTGGTAAAAGCCAAGGAGGAAAGATGGAGAGCTAAAAACACCCTAGTACATTTAGGACAAAATCAGATAGTCACTTCTTTAAGCAGCTAGGTAAATAGTGGCAAGAGCACTGGACCTAGAATTAGGATAATCTGAGTTCAAATCCAGCTTCAGATGCTTGCTAGCTCTGTGACCTTAGGCACGTTTTAAAATATCTGTTTATCTCAATTTCCTCATCTGTAAAATGGAAATAATAACACCTACTACAGGTGAAAGAAAGTTTGAATTCTACTGGGTTGTAGCTATTGTCAGAAGGTGAAGGTTTTCTCAGCAACCTGACTACTCATTTGTGAGGATCAAATGAAACAATATTTGTTAAGTGTGTAGGGATCTATAGTTATTATTATCATAATCGATGTAGTGATGCTATCCTGTTCCTGCATGATCCTCAAATGCCGCCACATTAATGGAAACACCTTCATCTTCTGTCTGACAATATCCACAAATGAATAGAACCCGGGTGATCAACGACTTGGCCTAAATGTGTCTTGAAGTTTCTTTTTGCTTTTGTTTTTCCCAATGATCCTACTGATAGTTAGGATTATGAGCTTTGAACTGCCTGCCACAATGGAAACACTGGTTCTTTCAAGCCACATCCCAAGCCAGTCAAGTTAGTTAAAGAAGTCCCTTCATGTAGAAGATCAGAAAACTTAAGGTCAGAATTTAAATACCCTAACACTAAAACAAACTTCCTAAATCCATTCAATTGTATTATCTAACTATAGGATTTATTCCAGATCATTAGTGTATATTTTGTAATTTTCAAGGACTATGAAAACTGGAGCCAATCAACAAGAAGGCTATAAAATTTCCTTAGCGAGCACCAAATTTGGAATTAAAATCTTGGGTTCAGTTTCTAGATGAACAGGAAGAACATTCCATTTATTAGCTGCATTAGTATGGGTAACACTTAAATGAATGTTTAGTTTTCTCATCTGCAAAATGGGGATAATACTTTCATTATGTAGCTCATGTGAGAAAAGTATTTTATAAATCACAAAGATATGAGTATTTAGATAGATATGCATATAGACATTGTATGTGTTTATGTGTTGTGTCTGTGTGTGTCTGTGTGTGTGTGAGTGAAGTAAGTGAACCATAATGGATGAGGTGCTGAATTTATTAAACACCAGCCATGTAACAGGAATTATGCTAAATGCTAGAATATGAGGAAGGTTTATTTTTGGTGGGATCTTCCTCCCAAACCTAACATTCCTACTTTAAGGCCCATTTATGTAGAGATTTTTTTTTTCTTTTCCCACCTAAATCATTATATTCATGACTAAAAGAATAAAGATGGTATAGTTGGTTAGAGAGGACCATAAGCAGATCCTAGGAGGGACAGAGAGGTGCCTGGTACAACAGTAGCAGCCATGGTTGAAAGAAATGCTTTCTGATCTGCTTTTACATTGCACACATCTGTCTTTTTATATTCCTGTCTTCAGCTTCCAAGTCACATTTTTCTGTCTTTGCTCATCTGGCTCTGCTCCAGATTCTCATTTCAACCTTTCCCAACCCCACTTACCCTTCTCTTTTTGTTAGAAGAGCTTTCCATTCATGTCCAATGAGCCCTGTGATCCCAGAGATTAGGATTCTAGTTCCACTTTTGTTTTAGATGACGCCTCTAACCCTTTTCTGACTCCTGTCTTGTGTTCTTCCCCACCCTGTTCTCATTGCTCTCCTTCTCTAGATATAGGTCTATTGGGCTGTTAGTGAGTTCAACCACAGCTGAAGTCTATGGTTTGCAGAAGACAGAATTTTATACCCAAGACCTTAACTTTAGACAAAATAATAAGTTAATATTTATGTAACATTTACTATGTATGTACTGGATACTGTGCTAAGTCCTTTTTAATTGTTATCTTATTTGATCCTCACAACAACTCTGGGAGGTATATACTATCATTATTAAGAGGAAATTGAGGTAGAGGTAAAGCAACTTGTTCAGGATCAGAGAGTTACAAAGTATCTGAAGCCTGTTTTGAATTTAGGTCTTCCTAGATCCAGGCCAACCACTAAGTGGAAGTCTAAAGTATGTAGATGGGAGAAAAACACTTTCAAGACTGAGGTATTAAATTTATTTTGTGTTTTTCTATTAGGCAAAATTAAGAATAATGGATAGAAGGTACTGGTAGATGAATTATGGAGCAATATAAGGCAACTTTTTAATAACTAAAACTATCTAAATATGGAATTAGTTACCTTGTAATTATTATTTTTAAAACTCTTAATATAAATTTTAATGAGTCCATAGAAGACATCAACAATATTATTAAGGAGTCAAAAAAAGGGGAAAAATCATTTCTATTAAAATAAGAATTTTCATAATGCTTTGTGGCAG